>NW_017566800.1:1430767-1488004 GCF_001854935.1 Bemisia tabaci
GGCAGTTGAGTGTTGGAAGTAACCTCACTTAATGATGATTGTTGAATGAAAACAGCTGATAAAAAGACAGCAAACAGTAAAGTAAGATGCGTAGCAACAAAACTTTTCCGAAAAACAAAAAACCCTCACTTCCCCTCATCCAATTTATGAGTTTTTAGGGATTTAAAAATCGGGGACGAACCCCAGAAAATAATTTATAGTTTTCCCGAAGCATTGAGAACAACACCTTTCAAATGAACCAACGCCCCTCGCAATTAGTACAGTGGTTGATTCACAATTTCATTCTATTTTTCAAATTAAATATTAAGATATCCTCTTGCACATTGTTTTATTTTATTAAAGCATGGCCTATGTTGCAATCATTGCATATATTTGAAAAATTGGCTAATAGCTGAACTTTTGTTTTCGTCATCATGAGTAGCCGAAAACCTAAGCATCTTATAAATATTTTAGTATACCTCTCTCTCCGGAAAGTTTTTCGACACAATTTCGGAACAAAATATAGAAAAACAGAGTCAATTTTCTTTATTTTTACGTCAAAACGCCCGTTTAAGATTGCCAGCTCATGCTGTAATATGTAGGCCCGACTTTCAGGTTCAAAGCAATTATAGTGACTCCTTGGTCTTGGAAACAAGTTGCGAAAAACGAATGAGCAAAAAACAGTGACTACAGTATGAAAACCGTTACTTCATCCGATTGGGCCGAATTGATAAGAGTTTCACCACTGTGCAGAGGGCATCATAAAATCGACCGTTAAAATCATCATTGAAATACTCAAAGATTTGTTAATTTAAATTTAAGTTCAACTATCCCAAGAGCTCAAATTTTCCAATGACCCTGGCCTAAAAATGTAATTATCAACTCCTCGGAATTGACAGTATAAAGCTTTGATAACCATGCGATTCGTCAACATTGCACATGAAAGATCAAAGAACTCGAGGTGGGAGTTGCAGTCTATCCCCTCCAAAAAGTATCCCCCACGGCTGCGATAATGCGATTACTCGCTCGGAATTTATTCCCTCTCTTTTTTTACGCAAAATCTAAAAATATGACCTTTATTACGCAATACATACTCCCTACCGTTGGCGCTTTGCAAAGGCCGGAGAAAGGGGACGTCCCAGGTTACAGCACCCGGAATGCCTACGAGGGCATTTCAAGGGAGCATAGTCTAGACGCGGGGCTGAAAAACTCATTACGGCCTTTCACGGAAGATTTACACCCACGGATACGACGGGGCAAAACGAGCAACTGCCTCTGAGGGCCGAAAATGGAGCCCGGGGATGCAGATGCAGGTGCATAAATAAGGGGAATGCCCCAGGTATGCACAACATGCAGAGCAGATAAAGCTTTTCGTCGATATTACATCGGCCAATCTTAGAGATAAGTTAGGGTGTTTTCCCAGACTCGCTTCTTCCCCTTTCGTCCCCTCTGTGTTTTCCGATCTCCTGGTACTCCCAAACCACGAATCTCGTTCGGGGCGTTCAAGAATCTCCGCTCCTATTTTTTTTTTCTCTTTTTTTTCTTCCTTTTTTTAAAGGAAAACAAATCAACGACGTTCCTTTAAAAATAATCAGAATTTAATCCGCGTGGAGAGGAAAAATCACGACAATATTTGAGTAGTTCTCCATTTTTTTGGCCTCCTATGGTGTAGTGGTTGTAGCGCTAGCTCCATGATCGGAAGGTCCCAGGTTCGATTCCCGGCCAGCAGGCGACTGCGATTGGTTGTAGGGACGGAAGGGGAACGGGACTAAAGCGCCAGGATTAGCCCCCGTGGGCTATTTGAAGTAGTAAAACCTTAAGTAACTCGCATGCGCATGTTTTCTTTGACCTTTCAGTGTTTGATTGTACTTTTCAACATATTTATATGCTGAGAGGAAAAAATTAATCGAATCATAAGGAATTATGAAGCAAACAAATTTTATGAACTTAGTTTCTTTCATTTTTTCTGTAGCTTTATTCACTGCATGAACGTCAATTTTAGACTTGATGCTCAGAAACTACTGAAAAATTAACATAAATTTCAAATATCTCAGTATGATTTTACGGAAGTACCTTTTATTTTTTACTCAAGCCGCCAACGAAAGTGACCGCCTGTGAAACCTCACGAGCACCCGACAAAATTCCTGAGAATAAACTCTTTGCTCACAACCCTCAGAAGTATCACAAACATATCGTCGCTTCTGTGACTTGAGGGCGTATTTCGATTTCCGCATGAGCCCTGTTCTGCGTGTATATCCATACTTTCTGAGGCTGAAACAAAATTCCAGCTTTACCCTTACGTCAAAGCAACGACGATATCCTCCCAATGCAGAGTAATATTCTTCCGTGCTGAAGAAAAACGTCATAAGTACTTTTGAATGTTCCCATGTTCCCCCTGATAAAACATTTATTTCGGAAGAAAGTTTTGCATATTGTTTTCCTAAGCCTTTCAGATTTTTCAGATTGAATTGCTAACAAAATTGTATGAAAAATTGGATGGAAAATGTTTACAACTTTTCCAATACAAGGTGGTACAATAGTGTTGGGTCCACACTACTTTTACCGGGAGAAGCAAAGCCAAAAAGTTCAAAAGTTCAAAAGTTTTTGAAAAAGTTTTTTGGCTCCGTTGTACCAAGCCCGACACTATTTCACCTCCTTTTTACGTACGGACTACGTTCCTAAATTTTTTTATCTCGTTTCCCAATACGTTTGTATTTTATCAAAGACAATTTGGCAACACCTGAAAGTTCATACGATTTTTTCCCCCAGCACGGCAGAATTGATACCCAGAACGTCATCGTCATGCCGACCCGACGTCGATCTTAATGGTCAAGCGAATCAATTCAATACATCGATTTGCATGCACGCACCCTCCCCTTCCCCCCNCCCCCCCCCCCCCCCCGGGAAAGGCGAAAGCCCGAATGATCCCCGATCTGGCACCCGGCCAGCCCAATAATCCCCCGTGACTTTTTGCTCCCCGTTTTTATGACTCGAGTTTTTATTTTCGTAGCGCCTTTCTAATATTTTCCCGGGCGTCTTCGTCCGCCCCCGCGTGGGGTTTTCCCTCGCTCGGGGCCCGGTTAAGCGCTCAGTCGCGTGTTAAATTGAATCGTTGCATGTTCAAAATGCCCCGGCACCCGCTCAGGGGATCGAGTCAATGAAAGGGGTGGGACATGAAATTTTTGACTAAAACTGCAAATGTTGATGTTAATTTCGTGACATTTTTAAATGTCAAGGAGTGCTTCAAGAAAAGAATTTTACCAGGAAACCGATGAACCACTTCCAGAACCTCAAAATGGAGTTATAAGCGTTTAAAGTCTCCAAATTTTGTCCGACTTCTCGTAATGACTCGCTCCACTGTGTGCCGGCCGTGCTCGTGCCTCGCCGCGGCGGAAAATCCCATTTGTTTCGAAACGTTGCTTAAGAACCTCGTAATTTTTCTCTTCGGCCCCAGTTGCCGTCCAGGGCGAAAGATCTGGCCGGGCCAGATTTTTTTTGGGGGGGGGGGGGGTCACGGACGTTACATTTTGTCGTTTCTTATGAAGAAACGCAACTGCGTTCCAGTGTTGCCAAAGTTCTTCTCGACAGTTACATTTTTACTGGGAGAAGCTTGGGCATTTCTGATTGAAAACTCCACTGATTTTTCCTCTGATCTCGTACAAGAATCAGACAACTTTTGGACAAAAATTCCCAAGGTATACTCTTGTGAAAATTAAATTGTTTTGATCAGTTTTCCGACCTTGGAATGGAGTTACGTTTCCTCGCCCGGAAAACGATGATTTGGACACTTTTAAGGGCTGGGAATAATCGAGAAAAACCGAGACTCATTTTGGAATGAAAAATTTCAGGATAAAATCAGAGAATATATTTCCATTCATGACACCATGGATGAATTTTTACGTACCTTTACTCACCTTGTTCTTCCTGATTCTCTTACATCGTACAAGGTACAAGGTCAGGGTGTCCTACAAGTCCGGAAATAGTACTGATTTTTTAAGGGCGGTCCGGAAGTACTGAAAAAGTGCGCATTTTCCTCTGGAGATACGGAATTTTTTTCATTTTTTTGTCATTTTTGTCGCATTTTAAGCGTGAAATTGAAATTTCTGAAATTTTTTGAATTTCGTCAAATAGAGAGGTATTGAAGAAGTGCCGAATTTTTTTGTTGAGGTGGCACTGAATTTTTCGGGAATGCACTGAAAAAGTACAGATTTTTGACCAGGTTTTAGTAGACACCCTGAAGGTACATGAAAATTCATCTAAGGTGTAAATATGACTCCGATCAAGTGAAAGCCCACTGTAGGCTTGTTTCCATTTGTTAATTTTCTCTGTGCTTTCAGCTCCTGGGCCACCGACCATCATCGCTGAGGAGTGTAGTGCGGAAAACAATGGTGTGACACTTTCCTGGCAACCTCCACATTCCTCCTACGTCGAGGGCTACGTTCTCGAACTGGACGACGGAAACGGTGGTGACTTTAGGGTGAGCAATTTTTCTACCCTCATGTCCAATGTCTTGTCGTAGAGTCCTGTCAAGAACCGGCGCGAACTAAATCAATTTCGCATCCCCTGTCTGTGCAAAAAAAGACACATCCTTAACTTTTCAATTTCAGAAAAAAATGGTTCAATTATACTTATTTGGCTCTATTCGTTTTTGATTTTAAGAAAAAATGTCTTATCATTGTAATTAAGGAACATCTTTTTTTTTTTTGGTGGAGAGATTTTTCCCTTCTAAATTCAAATTATTTTTTGGGGAAGCAACCTTGATCAGTTCACACGAGGAAAAATGGATCGCTGATTTAACAGTTTTATAGTTAAAAAGTGTATCAGACATGTTTCAATGTAGTTTTTACAATAAAATGCTAATTCAACCACCTCCGTGGTTAAATTAGGTTTCCACTGGTGTAAAACGTACATTTTAAACGTGTCGGACATATTTGTTAACAATTTTTTTGTGAAATCAGCAGTCCATTTTTTTCCCATAAAATTGACCAAGGTTGCTTCCCAAAAATTAGCTCGAATTTAGAGAGGAAAAATCTCTTCACTCTAAAAAAAAGATGTTCCTTAATCACTATGATGCGGAATTTTTCTCAGAATAAAAAACTAATAGAATCGAATAATCCTAATGGAACAATTTCTTTTTTTCTGAAATTGAAAAGACAGGTTTTGAACCATATTTTTTTCCTGCGCCGCGCCAGCCGGTGCCGTCTCACAACATCACAACATCAGCGCTGGCACGAAAAGCCAGCATTCGTTAAGGAAAAACGTTGTGTGAGCCTTGAGACGCTGCCAAATTTCCTTTAACAAAACCTGAATTTTCTATAAATTTTATATAATTAATTGGGGTGCTATCATAATTAATTGGGGAACTACCACAATTAATTGGTAATGTCCATATCATCCAACAACCTCGTGCTTTTTTTCCGTGTATCAGAACATTTTAAAGAAAAGTGCCCATGACAAAAATCAATGTTTTCCCGGAGGAAATTTGGCATTTCTCGAATGTTCATGGGGCGTTTTTCCTTAGCACAGCAATATGTGCCTCACCGATTTTTTCCGTGATACGTGGTTGTCCACGATCGTAAGCTTGAAATTGAGTTGACTGAACCAGGCGAGCCCATTGTCCAGCCTTCCAGCCCCCCCCCCCTCTCCCCCTAAACAAAACATTGATTTTCGTGCACGGACAACGACGAGGAAGTTGACCGCCCCAACTCGGATGGTCCTGGGCGAAAGAACGGGATAATCTGTCGCTCCACTGATACAAGAGCGTATAGCCTGTGTCACACTATCAAAGCTAAGCATCAAAATATCAAGGTCAGGCGTTGTGATTGGCTTTTCCAATGACTTGGACCAATCACAGCCCTTGACCTTGACATTTTGATGCAGTATTTTGACGGTGTGACAAGGGCGTATCTCAATTCCCGCATGAGCCCCAGAAAGCATGGATTCATGTGTAAAAGAGGGCTCACGAGGAAATTGGACGTATATATGTTGAAAGGAATTATGTGCATAGGGTTTGCGTGAGACGTAGTTCCTTCTGGCATAAAATACGTTCAATTGGACTGCATTTTGCAATGTGGAACTATAAATTCTGGCTCATCTGAAAAAACACTTATGTGCGTATAGGGGAACTAATGGCACATACGTTGTTTTTAAACCGGGCTAGAATTTATAGTTCCTAATTGCAAAATGCAGTCCAATTGAGATACGCTCTTACGCCGGAGTAACGACGAATTTAGAGGCAAGGTGACGAGTCGTGCACGGAGATTAAAACTTCGGTAACAGCAACCGATTCTTTCAGTGGGCGCTTTTCAGTCCGCTGCTTGTTTAAATTGGACCGAGTTTATCAGAATGGAACCAACCCACTCTTTCGAAAAAATTGAGTTAAAAATGTTTTTGAGTTTCACTAGTCTTATATTTTGGTGAATTCTACGATTTTCATGACAGTTAATCGAGGAATTGGTGCTTGGAGAGTGACTGGTGAGCTGGCATCAATGAGGACATGTTCCTCAGGCATGATGTGGAACAAATTTGATTCGGTTACACTGGACTTCAGAATGAGAGCAATACTGCCGTGCTAAGGAAAAACGCCGTATGAACATTCGAAAGTTGCCTAATTTCCCTTGATAAAACATGTATTTCTGGCAAAATCAATACATATTTTTCCTTGTAATTCTCAGATATCAGATATTTTAAGTTAAATTGCGTACACAATGCTCTGAAAATTGTTGAAACTAATATTCACAATTTTCCTAGTAATTCCGGTTCTTATCGAAGGAAACTTGGCAACGTCTGAAGGCTCATACGGCGTTTTCCCTTAGCACGGCAGAATACGGAATGCATGCCCCGGGAAATTGAACGTAACCTGCTAAAGTTCAGAATTATGAGGATAAGAGAAAAAGTCATGAGTTCAAATCGAGTTTACCCTCCGAAAATCAGGTTCAATCCCTGGAAAGTGCATATCAATGTCACGGTATGATGGCTCAATAGTAACACAAGTCCTCCAGGTCGGAGAAATTATGAGAATTCATTCATGTTGGTTGCGCTATTTATTCTGCAAGCTTTTAATTTGGCTTGGTCGAAGAACTCGAGTCTACTTATCTCGTGATTTTTGCTAAATTTTTCCGAAGTTTTTCGAACATCCCCTCTCAGAAAATTCAGGACTCACAAAATTCGGACAACGTTTTCCGTGACCTGTCCCCTTTCTTTTATAACGCCCGTCTGTTGTTTAATACTCTCGAAGAGGAACTTAGAAAAAAAAACTAACAAAACTGCCAAAAATTCTAGCACACTTTATGTCTAAAACCGGGACCACCCGGGAATCATCCGGGAATAAAAATGTCCGGGAAAATCAGGGAGGCTCTTCTTCTGCCGCTTAGAGGTCATTTCGTTTTCAAAGTTTGTGGAAATTTTAAGTACCTCAAGTTATTCAGGTTTGTGATTGCACCTATGTCGCTATTTATTAACCTCTTGAATAAAATTTTTGAATCTTTTAATCATCATAATAATAGAAAAGCCTCCATTGACTAAATAATATAAACACCAGGAACCCTTTTGACCTTAAAAATTTAAATGTGCGCCAAAAAATCGGCTGAAAGAGTAAACAAATTCTATGTTTATTCCCAAGAAAATCCTGGGGAAGTGGGAGAATACTTTGATTTCTAATCAGGGATTGAGCTCGCAAAAATCGGGGGAAAATCAGGCAATGAGCATTGTCAAGATTTCTAATTCTAGACACCGTGTTCTAGTAGTGAAACTCTGTCTCGGATTAATCGACTCTCTTTATCCGCTTGCCCATCTAGCAGTCCCCATATCCGTTTAGATGGATAAAAATATGCTATGGTATTAATAGCGTGGTCGCAAGTTTTTTAACGCTGATTTTTCTTTCCCTGTGAAAGGTCACAAATACTTTTTTCTTGGTATAATCACACAACATCAAACAACACATCTACATCTAATTTTACTGATACGCGTGTTTTAGTCAGTTCCCATAATGCAAGTACCCTCTGAGGAGAGGGTGGGAAAGTAGCCAACGAAGGGTGAATCTGACCTACCCTCCATCTAACCTCGTGACCGTCCCGCAGCTGACGGCCCCAAAGGGGGAGGGGGTGCTCAGGGATGAATGAATTAGGGGTTGAGCGTCGTTTAAGATTAAAAATGCGCTCGTGCCGTTGGCAGGGTTGCCCGAGGGTGGAGCAAATTACCGGATCGTGAGCTTGTCCTTGTGGCGAAATCGATTAATTTCTTTTGATGTGGCACCACTGCGAAGGGTGCACCCTGCACACGGAACCGACTACAATGCAATATTTATGTGTAAGTGCGCGTGCCTACAAGGGGTAGGCTCCCGCGGGTCTCCAACAGTGGCGTGGCGTGAACTGCGATGTATCGATTGTTATGCCGTTTAAACCTATGGAAAAGGATCGATAAACAGGTTGTTCGCAGCGAACACCTTAATAATCGATTCTTTACCATAGGTTTAAATGGCATAACAAACGATATATCACAATTCACGCCACGCTACTGGTCTCCAACTACTCGCCTTTCTCTCGTGTTGCTGAGTTTTTGCGATTTTTCAATCACTTACTGCGCGGTGTCTCTGTGCCAGGCACCCAGTACGGCCATGGTGAGGAAAAGCGGCGTATGAACCTTGAGATGCTGCCTCATTTTCATTTATATTACACGCATTAAGGAAACTTGCGAATATTTCTTTCCAAGTTTTCAGAGGATTTTCTGCGCAATTTTAACTGAATTATCGAAAAAGCTGAGAGTTAATCGAGTTCGAAACTTAGCAGAAAAATAGTAGAATCTCGATCGCATAGTTTAGAAAAAAACCAAAAAAAAATCGGATTTAGAAAAAAAAATTACAAACGAGAAAAGGCGACAAAATCTCGCATTGCGTGAGAGTATAGTAATTTCTAATTCTGTCGTCTTTCGGTGATACAAGATACCTACACCATTTTTAATTAGTTGAGTTAAGAGAGAAACCGAACACGCGATTTTGCATGGAGCGGTGCGGCGCAGAGAGCAATAATGACGAGTACTTGATATGAAAAGGAGAAACCCTCAGCGCGGCGGTCGGCATGTAACACATATTAGCACCTACAAGACTGCATGAATACTTCACGCATTGCGTCAAATACAGTGCGGTCAGTAGCGGCCGACGTGAAACGCATAGCGCCTACAAGACTGCATGCATACTTCACGCATTACGTCAAAAACAGTGCGGTCAACGCGAAACGCATGGCGCCTACCAGACTTCATGAATACTTCACGCACTGCGTCAAACACAGTGCGCATGCGGTCAGCGCGGCGGCGGAAGTTAAAATTATTAAACCACATTTATGTTTGTTCTTGCATAGGTTTTACGTTCATTTATTAGAAATGGAAGGCCTTGTCCAGACAGAGGTAGGTTTAAGGAACTTATCTTTCGCGTAAAGTTCCGTGAACTTTTGCTAGAAGTGTTGACAGGGCTTTCGCAAAAAATGTGTCCAACACGAGTAAACGAGTCGTATGCACCCCTCCCCCTCCGGCACGTTCATTTGATGGTTTTCATTGATGTTTCAAAACGAATGAGGAGGGGGCGGCAAGTAGGTAAATCCGGCCCTGTCCTTCAATAGTATCGCTTCGACTTGATAGTGGAAGATCACGATTTCAGCTGAAATTACATTGTAGCCCGCGTGAAGTTACACCACCTACGGTGACGTAAGAACATTCATACTCAAATTTGCGACGTTGCAAGTTTTGCACTGCTAATCTTGCCTATGTAGACACTTTAAAACCGTGATTTCTCCGAGTTTATAATCACAAATATTATTGATACACTCAAATCTATTTGTCCATGGATCTAAACCTTGGTAATCAGCTCTGGGAAAGTCTGAGAATTTCGTCGCTTGGCCTCGAATTTTCGAACCCTATTTTGGTGAAAAAGAGTGTCTCCTGACGTCATGTTTGAACTAAGTGAAAGCTTTTTTTCACAAAAGGTTAATTTACTAATTTTTTGTTCACAGGAGGTTTATTGTGGGACAGAAACCGTTTGCACGGTAGATGGTCTTCATTTTAACTCAACGTATAATGCTCGAGTCAAAGCCTTCAATAATACAGGCGAAGGTGAATACAGTGATCTCATTGGTTTACAAACAGCCGAAGGTTGGTATTCAATTATGCACTTGTCCTTCCCTTGCTTACATAAACACTTATTGTTTTAAGCCGAAATATCGCAATTCCTAAACTCGTGTTTAGCCTGTAATGAAATAAACGGCTGAAGTACCTACCCTGGGGGTTTATTCACAGAGAAGACGCGAATGAATAAAATGAACATTTTTACTCGAAGTGAGCTAGAAATAGTTTTGAAAATGTATTAAAATCAACGTTTAACGTGAATGTTCTCTGTTATTGTCTTGCCAATTAAAAGCTGAAACTTAAGTTATTTTGCAAAGTAGGTCTCAAAATTGAAAAGACACCCTCATAATTTTCATTTCAGTCCGCTCTCAGTCAGGTGCCTCAATGTAAATTCAGGCAATGAGGAATTTACTTTTAAATCTTTCCTGAAGTCCCCCTACATTATGAGGTATCTCACAAAATTTCAATGATTCGATTCTTTAATTTCTCGTTAGCAAGTAAAAAAAAAATATGTAAAAAAATAAATTAATAAAAATAAAGCAAGAGAAGAAGGAAGGTTACGTGAAACACTGAACTGCTTGCAGTTTATGTTTCACTTAGTGTTGTAATTTCCATTTTTTTTTTCGTTCTTTCTTCCCTATAAAAACCGACTACTAAACCCGACAAAACAAACTCTACTCTCAATATTGTTATGTCAAAGAAAAAACCCGAATGAGCACTCTTATGTTGCCGAATATCCATCAATAGAAAATTCTATTTTGAGGAATTTCAGGAACATTATCCCCCGACATTTTCAGATACATTATTCAAAATTGCGAATAATATTTAGATGTAAAAAGTCTCAAGCTTTTCAGAAAGTTCGTAATTTCTTTAGAAGAAATGTGGCGACGGTCGAACGTTCGACAAAATTATCAACTTTCAAATCTACAAATTCTAAATCGGTTTCCCCTTTTGAAAAACGACTTATTATTCAATTATTAAAATTACCGCTCGAAAAAATCAGCACCCTCAAAGAAATGCGCCTTTTTCTGTCTCACATTATCGCATCAGAGCTTATAGAACACAGACTGAACGGAGAAGCGTAAAAGTCGCCTTCAATTTCTCAGGATGCAATTGAACCTACATCGGCCGTAGACATGTTCTGCCGCGCTCTGGTGTGGTAGAGGCCGCCCGCGTTTCTGTTACTTACGCCAGCAAGTTCCAGCGGCCCTTCTCCCGCGCTGATAATTTTGGAGACCGAAGCTTTTGCTCCCGCCAAATACATGGGCCTAATAAGTCTCCCCCGGGCTTTTTACACCATCACAGAATCGAATAAAATCCTCCGATCTTAGTATTTGATAAAGAGGTACATCACGGACAAAAAACCAAAATCAGATGTGGTCAGGTAGTTGTCAACATCAGGTTGTCATTGGAGATCTTGCTTGTCCTTTGCCCAGAATGCATGCATTGCCCACTAACTGATCCGTGTATGGATCATTGAGTATAAGCAGAGTTGCTTAGGAGTGGATTATATGTATATCGCACTCCAGGTGTAAATAGTAAACCTATGAGGCGGTGCTGGTCATGGTGACCATAGAGAGGCCGTAAGTGGCCTAGCTCAGCCACTAGGTGGAGATGTGCAACCTAGGTGGTGGTGACACGTAGTTGGGGCGAGTGACTCCGGAGCGAAGTCGTATAAGCCTGCAGGCATGGATGAATATATCTACAGGGCCCGTAGGCGTAAGTATTCTGTTCACCTCCAGAATGTGGAGGCAAGTTGGCAGATGGACCCGGGACGATGATCTCCCACCAAAATTCTATCGTTACCCCGCCTCTTCCGGAAATCGTGGGTAGCACTGTGGCATATCCGGGGAGGGAGGGGGGGGGGTTAGGTATTCGATGTTTTGTTGGAATTTTTAATTTTCATAAAATTCACATAAATTATTAAGGAAGCATTCAAGAAATTACGTCAACTAATTTTCCAAAGAAAAAATAAAGTGTAACAGGAAGTCTGCTATGTTGCGAACGGAAATACGTAGTTTCGCACTTTGGCCATTGATATGTATCCTTGTATACTTTGCGAATTATTCAAACAAAAAGTGCTTAATGATGTGATATCTGTTTTCAGTTGCTTGGTTCACCCTGGACCCTTGTCTAAGCCATCCAGACATAGCCTTCTCAGCAGATCAGTGCACAATTACTTGCGAGGGCTACGAGCACCGAGTAGCATTGGGATCGGTAGGATTTTCGAGAGGCGTCCACTACTGGGAGTTTTCCATAGACAAGTATGACTCCGATACAGATCCTAGTTTTGGCATCGCTCGGCTGGACGTTTGCAAACATCAAATGCTTGGTAAGTACCTACTTACAGAAATTCTGATTTTTTCCCCCATCAAAATTTTCCCAAATTGATCGTGAAAATATCTATAAGCGCACTGCTTCAGTACACTTATTGATAGAGTATAGAGATTTCCATCAGTCCCTTAAGTGTGGTTACAAGAGGAACTCGTGTAAACTCAGGCCAAACTGCAAAGTGATGGGGGAGAGCCCAGCCTAAGGTGTTTTATATCTTCCGGTCCTCATCCTTTTCTCCCGTTTGGTCATTTCATTCAGCTTTTTCTACCCTGGTAAAAATTGGCAGTAGAATCTGTGTTCCAAAATACCATAGACCTACAGCCGAGATTTCCAATAGCTTCTATAGCCGGCAACACGATTTCTTATAGCCTTTTATAGCTGATGGCAACTGAGCAACAGCCTGGCGATAAAGTGTATGCTAAACGTTACTACTAAGAATGCTAGGATTTAGTGAGTTTTTGGACTACCGCTCTCTTTTTGGGCCGTAGTATCTTGATTTGTTTTGCCAGGAAAGCTCCGTGCTTTTGAGGGATGCCTGCCATTCCTAATATGTTGGAGCGCCTTCAATTTCGTATGATACCGTGCAATACCTCTGGTGTGAAATAGTTGCTTCAAGCGCCGTGGTACGCTGCGGCGGGCGGGCAGCTAGCGCAAAACGCGCATTGGCGCCTACAAACCTAACAGGGATACTTCACGCATTGCGCAATGCGTGAAGTATGCCTGTTAGGTTTGTAGGCGCCGGTGCGCCACCGCTCCGCTTTAAGTTAGGCTCTATTATTTAATCTTGTGGAGTCAGCGTTTTTCAACTCATGAGTTTGAAATTTTTGCACATCCTGTATGGATTATTCTCATTTTAATTGATGAAAAAAAATATGTAGTAAAGGAAAATATAATGTGCGTTCTGTAAATATTAAGGTGATTCCATACAAACTTAAGGATTTACAAAGCACAGGAATTTCTACACAATTTCTTATAGCCTTTTATAGCCGATGGCGAAAAAGCAACAGCCAGGCGATAAAGTGTAAAGCCTGGCGATAGGAACTATAGCCCGGCCGTATAATTTTTTATCGCTTCGTGTAGCCCGGCCGTTTGATTTTTTCCACTTTCTACAGCCAGCTATATGATTTTCTATCGCCTTCTTCAGTCGGCTACAAGAACTCCAATGGTATTTTGAAACGCAGCTCCTATCGCCAATTTTTACCAGGGTAACGTGGGAGCAATTTTGAACTCTAAGTTTTGACAAGAATGTTGATTTCACCTCACTTCACAAAAAGCAAGCACCTCTTGCTAATGAACGGTCGTTTTTATAGGTGTCATCTTGTGTCTTTTTGCTGTCTAGAAGTACCTACCTACTCACTTATTTTATTTTCCCCTCTAAACTTTGAAGATACTCTTGTGTTATCATCCCAATCATTCCTTTAAAATGTCTTATCCCCCCCTCCCCCCCCCAAAAAAAAAATGTGAATTAAAGGGCTTGAAGGTCTAGGTGCATAGTGCTTTCAATTAAAACTAATCTTGAAAATGCGATAAATTCGCCGGTAAAATCCAATTTTTAAGCATTAAAATGTGAGTTTAATCTTTCTTTCCGCTGTAAGGCTCTATGTAATTTTGAAACTTTAAACATGCATTTCTTAATATGGCAAAAATGCACTTATGTGCCTTATCCTCCAAGCCCTTCAATGGAGATGTTACATGTGTGGGGAATTTGCGATTTGACCATTGATTCTCATGTAAAAGTTCGCGAGAAACACGATGGTGCCACTGGTTTTCTCTGAAATCAACTCCCAAGCTCAAAAAGAGTTCCTAAGTTGAGGCCAAAATGGAGGGGATATCCTGCGCTATCCTGAGAGTCCACCTCTATATCAAGACGAACTCTCCATAGAAAAATAGGGAGCAAATACATCGACAGGGCTGCCGCTTTATTTGGGGACTCCACGACTAAAAACTTTGCATCCCTGCCAATGTATTTGCTCCCTATCTTTGCATGGAGAGTTTGTCTTGATGTAGAGGTGGACTCTCAGGATAGCGTGGGATATCCCCTCCATTTTGGCCTTAACTTGAGAGCGTTTTTTGAGCTTGGGAGTTGATTTCAGAGAAAACCAGTGGCATCATCGTGTTTCTCGTGAACTTTTACATAAGAATCAATAATCAAACCGCAAATTCCTCACACATGCAACATCTCCCTTGTTGGAGTATTTCCAAAATACCAGAATCTCTGTCCTACAGAATTTTAAATTGACTTGAGAAGGATATTTTATCGCTCACTACCTGATTTAGGTTCACCCTACATTCTAATGCTCATTTTTTATCCTCCCTTGCAGGGAAAGATGACAAAGGTTGGAGTATGTACATAGACAAACAGCGGTCGTGGTTGATGCATGACAACGCACATGGTGGCCGTTGTGAAGGTGGGATCCAAGCAGGGTCGACAGTTGGAGTTTTATTGGATCTCGACAGGCATCAACTAAGTTTTTATGTCAATGAAGAGCTCCAGGTAAAGTTAATTAAACTTGAATGACTCAGTGAAATTTTGCTAAGTAGAATTTTCGAGGGACCAAGAAAAATTTCGACTTAAGCGGCTTTTCATCCTATCCGCTTTACCGGTGAAAGCTCAAAAGCAGCTGCGGCTTTTCATCCTATCCGCTTTACCGGTGAAAGCTCAAAAGCAGCTGGAAAATTCGAGCTAAGCTATTTCAAGTCACTCATGAGTGATTTTTTGTGTAAATTTTCAAAAATTTTACATTTTAAAAGTATTATGAAGTCAATCACATTATAGAAAGAAAAAAAGAGGGTAAAAAATCAAGACTATAATGAAGCCCTGAATCGTAATTTTGTCTCAGCATAGAGTGTGAAGGTCCCAAGTAGCATGATGCAATGAAAGTATTGAATTAAAACTGCGATCTAATTAAATCAAATCACAATTCTTTTTTACCTTGAATTAGCAATATTACTTCATTTGGTCAGTGAATGCCAATTTTTAGCAATCAACAGAAGAGTTTTGTTTGTCCGAAAGATAGTAATTTTGCAATGCAATGAAGAATGGCAACTTATCTCAAAATTATTGCAATAAACTTCAAAAAGAGGTATTCTTTCAATCGGCAAGTAGGCATACACAACTTTCTGATAGGTAATTATAGTACTTAGCAATAATTTTACCATCCTCTTGCAATGTATTGCAATCTTTGCTACTTTGGGTTTAAGGCCATGCACTGGTATGGTCTTACTGTGTACCTGTAATCGCTTTTTGAAAATTTAGGTAACCATAGAGCTGTTTTTTCATTTTTCTAGGGAGGAGTTGCATTCCATGATCTGTTTGGAGTATTTTATCCAGCTATCAGCATCAACAGAGGTGTCACAGTCACATTACACACAGCTATTGAAGCCCCATCGGATTCAGAAGAAATGTAGACTGATCCAATGATACCTACAATTTTTAACAAGTAAGAATCGCATAAATTTTCCTCACAAAAAGTAGTTCCTCTTATGGTCAATATTTTTGCAAGAGAACTGAATAAAGTAATGCCTTGAAACTCTGTATGCAAGAAAAGTTTTCTGTGAGCAAGAAATTGGGTAATCGAATGCTATTTGACTGTTTCTGATAAAGTCTGTATTTATGATAAGTCCAGAGTTTTTTGTGCTGTCCACACGGGGTTTTCAAAAAGTCATGCTTGAGAATGAAACGAGGGAGACATATCCACAAAGGTAGCCATTCAATGAGTGTTATTACCGGAGCAAGGCTTAGATGATAGTGCCAAAAAATATTTTTCGCCAAGTGAAGATACTAATTTTTTTTTTCTTTTTTTTTCTTTCCTTGTTGTGAAGAAAAAGCACCATGATAATACTTCAAGTTTTCTGGAGGATCACCGTAGATAGTGGTGGTTAAATATATAATGTTCTAGGATTGTTCACTTGATAAGGAACCTCAGTACTCACCGAGGAACAGCAAAATTAAGAAATTGCGGCAATTCTTGACCGAAATGTCACAAGGGTCCTATGCAGTTCGGTACTATTTTGTCAAACTTCTCAATTTTTCATGGAAAACTAACAAACAGAATCACTCAGGGTTGCCACGGTCAGGGAAATCTGGGAAATGTCTGGGACACTTAACCTTGAGATGTCAGAAAATAAGTCACCTTTATTTGCTTTCTAGAATGGATTTGACGTCTCTAAGAACACATTTTTTGTGAAAACTATTTCAAATTATGTCTTTTTACCCATGCGGCGTATCTGTATCTGTCAAGGAATTTAACCATTTGACAGAGGAGTCAGGGAATTTCATTTTTAAATTCTGTGGCAACCGTACATACAATTTTTATTGGCTATTTGTTTGTAATTATAATTAATGTTTTCTGTTTTTTTCCAGGGTGCTGTCCTCAGAACTGATCCTAATAATGATAGTGAGCTTCGCCCGTCTGATCATTAGTGTTTAGCTCTTATTCGGCTTTCTTCTCTCCTTCTGAAAGTCAAAAACTATCTCGAGAAGTCTGATTTTCCCCCCGGGTTGTATATTACTAAATTTCCTGTACTGCAATTTAATTTGATCTTTATGTACATTTGTCAAAATTGAGTTACTACACAAAGGAGAAACCGTGGAGAAAGAAACACTGAATATGTGGCCTGAATCTTGTAAGTAACTGTACGCTGTGTCCACACTAATCCGCCTTGAAGTCAGAGCGGAAAAATTCAGAAATTTGAATCAGAGTCACAAAAATAACTCTTAATAAAGAAACTTTGTATTTTGTCTATTTTTAGCCGCTCAATTGACACATTTATGTCAATCTGGTTTTAAGGACTTCTGTTTTTTTTTTTTTTTTTTTTTTTTTTTTTTTAAAATAAATTTAAACAAATTTCTCTTTTTACCTTTTTAAAAATTGTCTCCTTTTTTTTCTAGTAATGTAGGGCTCAGCAGTTTTTGTGCTTCAAACTAGCCTTTTGAAAAAAAAATTACTTAAGTCATTTATTTGAATTTTTTGAAAACATGCCTTTTTTTGGAGAAATTTTCAATGAGAGAAATTGAATCTCTTACTCAAGCAGTAAATTTTTTTATTTAAAATATGCATAGTTTGAAAATTTTAAGTCTCTGTGCTCTAAGAGAAGTAGTTTTGTAATCTGAAAAACCTTCAGTATAACTGTTTTCCTAATCATTAAATTATTAAGATTGCTCTCTGTAGGCAATGCAGTGTGTCCTTTATGTAACCATCAAGAACTATACCTCCCTAAGATAATAATAACCTCTACCTGGTGTCATAACTCAGTTAATTAAAGCAGTTGTGTCTCTTGTATAGTTTATTTTATAAGACCCATATTTAAGAATAATGCATAACTTCTGATACTTTTGTACAATTTTTTAGTAATAACTCTCAAAACTTATTTTCTAGTCATACGTCTAATAAGTTTATATTTTGCATGATTTTGTGAAAAAGTTGTAAGTAGTCATGTCACTTTCATACGATTTTTTTTAATGATACAATGAAAAGAAGTAGGTGAATTCCTACATGAGTGAAATCAATAATAAGGTTTTTAGTTGAAACCGAATTTCGAAGTAATTCACTAAACAATCAGGAAATTAGCAGGTAGATCAGTCTGCTAAGCTGCCTTTGTGTTTGAAATAATATGACCTTCGTACTCTGAAAGTAGTTCAAAATATAAGCTGATTTTCAGTCAGTTTCTCAGAAGGGAAAGTAGGCATCTTTTGATTTGAGTGGCAATTGAAATAATTTCAATTGGGGTACATGTCACTTTTCCAGGTGTCAGCCGATGGACTGTCAACTATTACAACTCTTTAAGGTCCCAAACCTAAGAGATAAAGCTGTTTTATACTATGGTCATTTCAGGCATTTTTAATGCCAATCTTCAGGTCAAAAGTTTCAACGCAAAGATTCTTCTGCCAACTGTTAAAATATGAAAATAAAAGTAAAAACGTGCGGTCATCTGATAGTGATAGGTTGATAGGTATTCCCATCAGTCAACTGGGTGCTTATAATTTTCATACTTACTTTATGGTATTTTTGTCAAACTTTCACTTGAAGATGCGAAATTCAAATGCCTGAGGTGGCCATCATATAAGTCATGCTACCAGTCTTATCAAAAGAATGATGTTTCTCTTTAATGACATTGAGATAAGAATCAATCAATGTTCTGTTCCTATAGTCCGTGCAAACCTATTAGACAGAGTGAAAATTCGGGCATTTTTGGGCGAGCCGAGAATTGCAACGTCGGATCCCTGCGAGGAGCCGCTGGGTCAGCGCTGAGCTCACCGGGGTATTGTTCCCATTGTGTCCACGCCGGGCCTTTACCTGGCGGCCGAACCCTTGTCATTAAGGCCCTCTGGCCACTGGTGGACCAAAAATTGCACACCAATTTTTTTATCATTGGTGAATTTTTCCTTCATTTCAACGGATTCGGATTCAGCTTGCAATCAGGATGAAAAATATATATATATAATTATAGGTAAATATAATGGTAAATTATTGTATTACAAAACTCGCGAATTCCTTCAGTGCTTTCCAAAAACTCCAAAAAATTTCTGTAATACAATAATTTACCATTATATTTACCTATAATTATATATATTTTTCATCAGGATTGCAAGCTGAATCCGAATCCGTTGACATGAGGGAAAAATTCACAAATGATAAAAAAATTGGTGTGCAATTTTTGGTCCACCAGTGGCCAGAGGGCCTTAATGACAAGGGTTCGGCCGCCAGGTAAAGGCCCGGCGTGGACACAATGGGAACAATACCCCGGTGAGCTCAGCGCTGACCCAGCGGCTTCTCGCCGGGATCCGACGTTGCAATTCTCGGCTCGTGATATGCCCGAATTTTTACTCTGTCTAATAGGTTTGCACGGACTATAAAACACATCTTTCTTTTGACAGTTTTTATTTTTCTAACTTTTAGAATTGCCCAAATTTCAGCTCTGGTAAGGAAAACCCACATGATTGATTTTTTAATTAAAGTGGGAGGTACGTAAGTCCTTCCAGGTTTTCAAAATTAGAGTAAGCTCGCAGCTTTGTACCTGATCAAAAAATAGTCTTGTATTAATTGAGCATTTCATTTTTCCACTTTTTTACATTTTTCTACAGACAAAATTATCGAATCAAAACTTGTGGAGAAACAATTGAGCTATTGGTATCATTCTCAAGAATTTCACTCTGCTGATTTAAAATCCAAGAAATTATCCAAAGTAAACTTAGTTGTTTGGTTGTATTTGTTCATGTACTTTCAAACAATAAGTAGAGATAGAGGTGTCACTATGTTTTCAAGTTCTGTACTTAACCATACTAAGTGACTTCAGTCGCACTCCTTCAACCGTTTTGAATTTTCTAATCTTACGAAAATGTTTTGAACATAAATTTCAATAACATCTTTTTAAATACCTTATATTTTGTTCAACAATTTTCCAAATTAAGTCATCCTGAGGCATGTTAATTGGACCACGTCAAGCAGAAAGGAACCAAGCCACATCAGCTATTGTCTAATTTAATTGGGAGATTTAATTTTTTACATGAAACGGGTTGTATGGAAAGTTGTGCAACTGATTGGTTGTGCAAACAGTGAATTTTCTGCTGTGTACGAAGCTAATTCTGAAACATTTTCAAAAGAATACGCACAAACGTTATCTTGTAAAAAATTAAATTGCCCAGTTAAATTAGGCAACAGTTGATGCGGCTGGATTCCTTTCTGCTAAACGCAACCCAATTCTATTTATATTCCCTATCATTCTGCAGTGTACCTAATAGGTTATTTTGATGGTAAAACTGTCAAACGTTTGCCGTTTTTGAAAATCTCCTCTCCTTTATATTTTTTCCGAGGAGAACAATTTAACATCATTCCTCGAATTTTTTTCAGAATTTGTCTCGCATGGAGAGGAAAAATCATGGAAGAGTTTAAGAATTGACGTTGTGTAGTTCTCCATCTGAATAATAAAGTATGACAGGAAATCTACAACGTTGCAAACTGAGATACGTCGTTTGGGAGCCGTCAATATGGATGCAAAATTTGATTGTGAAAGTATTTGAAATATCTCCAAATTTACACCCTGTATGAAGATGCAAAATTTAAGGAAAGAAAATTAATTGCAGTTTTCCCCTGGTTAAACTCTTGAAGTTATCCCAAATTATTATGTATGCAAATTTGTAAACATATACCTGACCCACAAAAAAATGAGGTTAAGGGATTTTGAAAAATGTCAAAAATTTTGGATTTTATCAAATGGTCCTTTGACTATGAAATCGTGCTCATGAGCTCTGTAGACCTACCCTAAGTATGTTTTTTTATAGAATTTACAGGTTGAACCGTTAAAAACAGACCACTTTTGTAGCCATTTAATATTTCAGACTGTAAACCTCTGTTATTTTTGTGTTTAAAGTGGTATAGTCTTTGATTGTAGCTCCAAACCAATTTAATATTGTTTTTTTTAAAGATCATGTCCTCAATTCTTGTACGTATAATTGAGAGTGATTTGTTTTCACAGAGTGAGTTGTTGTCTAGTTTTTTATGATCCTCGCTTTTGTTTCTTGGTTCTGCACCTGCAAAACCTCCCCAGATAATTTAAAACCATATCAGTTTATTTTAAATAAAATCTATGATTCTATCATTTGAAGATTTGTCTCATTTCATTTTGCTTCTCCTACCCCTTTTTTCAATTTTTTTTTATGATCTTCTAACTGCAAAATTTACAGCTGGCTAGAAAATTTAACTGCGAGACTGAGTAGGAGATTTTTCCGGACGCAGGTTAGGTTGGCAGTGGCAAGTGAATAAGTATAAATTGTATAATATGTTGCTCCTACAGCACACTTGGCACTCTGCAACACCCAAACGCAACATATGCTTGTCTTCCCAAAGGTCATTGAGCAATTGACATTGTAAAATCACTTCATTGGTGCTAGAAAAATTTTGTCCTGACGAACTGATCACTTGCATCCAGTACCGTTCATATGCACATATGCAGTAAGTCTTTATCAACCGTATGAGGACCACCTTTCGGTTTTTATAGGAAAAGCGTTGACTGTTCTGTTGCAAGGGGTTGTGAAGTACCTACTTATAGTACTTAATGAAGGTAGCAAACTTACACTCTTTTCTTCTCCTCTTCTTTTGTAGTTGTCTATTTGACAGCAAAAATAGAGATAATCTGTGTCAAAACCTGCCTCTCTAAGACCCGGGCTATGACAGGGGCTGTGTTGAAGCAATTCCGGATGACTTTGCTGTACCAACACAACCCACTGCCTCATTACCCAACTCGTCAATTTCAAGCATATAGGTGCGCTTTAAAAACATTCGACCATTGAAAATAATCAGTGTTAGCAAAAACCTACAATATTTAAAACATAACTCTCTAGCCGTTATTACCATTTTTAGGTACTGCTTCAAAAATAGACACTTGCAAACTCGATTTTAGTTTTTCTGGAAAATAATTTTTAACTAAAAAATAGCAATAACAGGAAATTCAGGCAAGGAGCTGCATCAAAGAAAAAATGTATTAATGATATGATTTGCAAAGAGGGCTAGCAAAATCCCTCAAACTCAAATTTTTAGTTCAGCAAATAATAAAAGAAAAAAAAAATGTGGTGAAAAAAATATCAATTTCCAGTCGTCAGTGTTAAACCCCTTTTAATACTTTTCAGAACATTGGGTCGAAACTTCAAGAAATAACTTGCCTCACTAATAATTAATATTATAATCGTTTGAATAAATCGTCGCTGGAATCTTAACGAAAAAATTGTGTCTGTTTTTTTTTTCAAATTCAGTTCAAACAACTACTTGAAGCATACCCTGCAAGAATAGGTAATTTCGTGGAATGTACTAATCCCTAATTGTTGGTCGCCCACTTTTTTTTTCACTTTTAGGGCTCTTTTAGGGGGCTTCTATCTGTAACTAAATCACATTTCTTTGCTGCTTCAACATCTGCTCTTCCGAAATCTGCATATCATTTAAATAGCTAGATTTACTTGCTTTTTCACATTTTGAACCCTGGTAAAAATTGGCGATAAGAGCTGCGTTTCAAAATACCATAGGAATTCTTATAGCCGGCTAAAGAAGGATACAGAAAATAATATAGCTGGCTGTAGAATGCGGATAAAATCATACGGCCGGGCTATATATACGAAGTGATGAAAAATTATGCAGCCGGGCCATAGTTCCTATCGCCGGGCGGCCGGGTTTTACACTTTGTCGCCCGTTCGCCTGGCTGTTGCTTTTTCGCCATCGATTATAAAAGGCTATGAGAAATTGTGTAAAAATTCGTATGCTTTGGAAATCGTTGAATTTGATACGGAACCACCTTAATATTTACAAAACACACGTTATATTTTCCTTTAATACATAATTTTTTTCATCAATTAAAATGAGAATAATCCATACAGGATGTGCAAACATTTCAAACTCATGAGTTGAATATCGCTGACTCCGCCAGATTAAATATTAGAGCATAACTTAAAGCGGAGCGGCGACGCACTGGCGCCTACAAACCTAACTGGGATACTTCACGCATTGCGCAACGCGTGAAGTATCCCTGTTAGGTTTGTAGGCGCCAATGCGCGTTTTACGCTAGCTGCCTGCCCGCCGCAGCGTACCACGGCGCTTGAAGCAACCATTTCACACCAGAGGTATTGCACAGTATCATACGAAACTGAAGGCGCTCTAATATATTAGGAATGGGAGGCATCCATGAAAAGTACGGAGCTTTCCTCGCAAAATAAGTCAAGATACTACGGCTCAAACAGAGAGCAGTAGTCCAAAAACTCACTAAGTCCTAGCATCCGTAATTTGTAACGATTAGCATAATACACTTTATCGCCTTGCTGTTGCTTAATCGCCATCGGCTATAAAAGGCTATAAGAAATTGTGTTGTTGGCTGTAGAAGCTATTTGAAATCTTACAGCCGGCTGTAGATCTATGGTATTTTGGAACACAGATTCAACTGCCAATTTTTACCAGGGAATGTTTGCAAAATCGCATTATTTTCAATGCTGACGATGAGAGAACTGTAACCACATTTGATTGAAGTATTCCTTTACATGTAACTGAAATTGTTCAGCGATGATTCATCTCGCGCTATTCCGCCTTCAATTTTGCGTACGCAACGCGAACATCCACTAAGTATGAATAGTTGTATCACTTCCTGCTAAACATTTCTCATGGGAATTGAGGACACCGCACCAAGAAGAGCCTATAGGGCGTAGGTTGATTTAAATTTCTGACCGAACTGTTTTCTAACGCTTCAATCAAATAAAACACAAATTTATTGAGTCGCATTAGCTCGTAAAATCAGTCATTCTATTGATTTTGTGCTCCAATTTCTTGCGAAACTACAAACCTGATATCAAAACTTGGCTGTTTTGAAAACGCCTTCAAATGCGGCGTGATGTCTCACGCATTCCGGAGAGTTCAAATAGTTGTATCATTGCGCCTTAGAAATGCGACGGCAGATTTCAATTGAAATAGCCTCCATACACGCTAGTCCCGTCGATTTCCTTTGACATTTTAGTAGTCGTGAATGCATAGCTAAAATGCGCTCCAGCCAGAAGTGTATTCAGCAAATGAGTAGCTTTTATAGGAGGATTGAAAACAAACAAATGGTAGGAAATGAAACATAATAATAAGAACTTTGCAAAACGATAATCCGGGTATCGGAACTTGGCTGTTTTGAAAACGCCTTCAAATGCGGCGTGATACCTCACGCATTCCGGAGAGTTCAAATAGTTGTATCATTGCGCCGTAAGAATGTGACGGAAGATTACAATTGAGGACACCGCACCAAGAAGAGCCTATAGGCGTATAGGTCGTTATAACGCCCATCTGCTTTTCGGATTCTACATACCCTGGACTATGCTGTGGTAGCGATAGAATGTAGATAGGTAACGGCTCGAGGTCGAAAAACCTTTTTTTTCCGAGTTAAGTCAGGCCTCTGGATCGATTAGTGCAAGAACGACCTATAAACGGGCCTATAAGGTGCTAGTTACCCCTTCCTTTACTCGCTATCGATATTCTTTCATTTTGCGTTAATCATGCGTGATTAAAATTAATTATACTTCATATTGCCACCAAAATGACTGTTGGGCGTAAAAATGACCTATAAACCGCTTTTTTAAATTAAATATATGAGAGTATAAACCCAAAATGTATCGCAAAATCTACCCGGCATCCTTCAATAGAAGGGTTAGGTTACCCAAAAACACCAAAACAGGGTACCTGCATAGAAAAGTCTGCGCAGTACATCAAAAACAAAACTTTAAATGCGTTTTTCTCAAAACGCGGTTTCCAGTTATAGGCTGTTCTTGGTGCGGTGTCCTCAATTTCAATCAGACTGTTTTAGGCAGGGGAATAATTCTCCTTAGAAGTGCCTCCCATGGGAAGTGGCTTAAATGGGAAGCTTCCCAATCCGTGCCCAAAATGCCATCTCTTCTAGCAGATCCATAGAAGAAAAAGATTAAGGTGATTCGATGGACGCTATATTTTGTGTCAGGACGGCATGCGGTATATCGCATCAATTGGTTCTATTTTTTCAGCTACTCGTCATTTTTCTCCAATTTTGAGATCGCAATTCTGTTGTCAGGAGACTAAAGCACTCACTCACCAATTTTAACAAAGAAATTCAACTTAATAAAGGCGTGGTTTTTTTAGAGAGAAAACATCGCATTCGATACTGATATCGAAACTGCACTCGAATGCGATATTTTCTCTCTGAAAAAACCACGCCTTTGTTACGTTGAATTTCTTCGTTAAAATTGGTAAGTGAGTGCTTTAGTCTCCTGACAACAGAATTGCGATCTCAAAATTGGAGAAAAATGACGAGTAGCTGAAAAAATGGCGCGACGTTACTTAACCCCCTGATCACCCATGTGCCGCTGCCATGGAGCTCCGGAGGCTCGCGTCTTCATTAAATGAATGAATCGAATAAAAAAAAATACATAGTTATGAAGCGAAGAAAAATAAATGAATGAAATTGAATAGAATAAAATAAAAAACGAATAAATACATAATATAAATTAACGTAAATAAAATAAAATATATTAAAAATAAAAAAATTGGATTAAACGAGCCAGGCTAGAACCCTTGGGGAGTCAAGGGAAAGAAATTTGTGGCGGAATACCGGGCATCTTGTCGTGGGTCGCAGGCTCGGACTGGCCATAAGGCCAAACTGCCATTGGCAGATACGCCTTCTTGGCGCGGAAAAAAATGCGCCCCTCTGACAGATAGCAAAATAAGGAGAGGAAAAAAAATTACGACCGAGAATATATGCGGAAAATTTCTTGAATTAACGGAAGAAGAGAGAGTTAGGAGTGAGGAGAGGTGCTTTTACGTATAGTGGTGAACAGAGGTCCAAGAACTACGTTCTGAAGCGTAAACACTTTTCTGTGAAATTGTCACCTTTTTGTTGACATGTAGGCGCTTTATCATCCCCCTCCTTCATTCTCTATGTGTAAATCCCGTAGAAGCGATAGCCGGTTCGATTTTCAGACATACGCACACTTTATAGACCTTTTAAGAGACCTTTAAACATATTTCTTACTTTTCAAAATGACTATTGATTTGGACATATCATAGCATATCTCGGGCAAACTTAACCTTAATTTATTTCGAAATTCAATAGTAAGAGGCATCTAAAGTGTAAACGCGATACAACTATTCTTGCAAGATAGATTTCCACATTGCATATGAAAAATGTAAGACGCGATGGCGCGAGTCGATAACTCGCAATGCTCTGCTCTAGTTTAAAGCAACATTACAAATAAGACAAACAGAAACAAACGCAACATGGAAATAAAGCGAGGGAAAGGATGCGTGTTAACGACGGCGCAGAGATACAACTATTCGTACTTGATGGACGTCCGTGCTGCATCTGAAAAATTGAAGGCGCGATGACACGAGGCGTGAGTTCTCAATGCCCTGCTATATGCTGCCAATGAGGTATCGCTCAGATTCGGGAGAAAAGTTAAAAAAGAGGCCCGAATACGTCTTTCTTGTCGTAGGTTGTGTTTATACTCGTTCTTTCTTCTTTTTACAGGTTCTTGCCTGATTCTTTTTTAGGATGAATTTTTAGACTCACGTCTTAAGCTTGTGTAAACCGCAGCACTGATACGGTTCTTATGGAAATAATGGTTCTTAGATGCGTCTAGTGGCTATAATATTTTTGTTTTCTTTAATTTCAGAAGTCTGTCGGTCACTTCAATACGTTCAATTTTATAATTTATACTCTGCACGATTAATAAAGTTTGAACCTGAAAATAGCGTAAACTTGTGCTACTTTGCCAAAATTTTCTGAGCCCCTCTCCACGAAGGGGATGCCCCATCAAGAAATATCACATTACGCCCCTTTAACCAGCCAAGGGTCTACGCTACGCCCTCAGATGCGAGCCAGTCCCGACCCTGGTGGGTCGTCTCAAAAGTCAATGAGCTTTCTCAAAATAGGTGAAAAACATGTTATAGTTAAGGAATTCGAATTCTGAATTACTTCGACCCTGTGCCGTTCATCTTAATGCATGTTCCCTTGTTGGATTTGTGCTCTTGTTCTCCCGGCCAAGCTTTGAGGCATTGAAAATTTTCTTCGATCATAGTTTTGGAAAAGGGGATGATGAACATCAATAAGTGAGGAAATCAAAATAGCTCTCGAACTTTTGTCCGGTGACAAAATACATATGCATAAAGTTTTTAAGATTGGTTAAAAATTCTTTCCTTCGAAATTCTCACCTTTGTGATAACATAGAGACGCTTTATCAACCCCCTTCCTCATCCGCCACGTGTCACTCGCTCAGAGGAGGATGTACAGTCAGTTTTTAGACGTATGCGCCCTTTTGATCGCTTGAGAGACCTCTAACATTTTTTTTCTTTTCACAGTGATAATTGATTAGGACACATCCTATTTTCGGCTGTATTGCTCAAGTAGTCCTTGAAGCATCCCTGCAAATGAGACAAACGGAACTAACATAATATGGAAATAGAGCAAATGGAAAGACAGCGCAGATACAACTATTCGTGCTTGATGGATGTCTGTGTTGCATCTGCAAAATTGAAGGAGCGATGGCGCCAGCTGTGAATTCGCAATGTTCCGCGGCTCCGCTTTATGCTGCCAGTGCGGTGTCGTGAGAAAAGTTAAGAAACGAAGCTCCATTATTACGGCTCTCCTATTTTCGGCTGTGTTGCTCATACAGGCTTTAAAGCACCGCTAAAAATACGAAAAAGACAAACCGAAACGAACACAGTATGGAAATAGAGCAAAGTAAAAAGAGGCGCGTTGATGACGGCGCAGAGATACAACTATTCGTACATAATGGATGTCTGTCTTGCATCTTCAAAATTGAAGGCGCGATGGCGCTACGCGTGAACTCGCAATGCTCCTTTCTAGGCTGCCAGTGAGGTGTCGCTCAGATTCGAGAGAAAAATTTAAAATGCCTGATTACGTCTCGACTCTGTTGTTCCTTAATTTTTTCTTCTTTTTTCAATTTGAGGTTTGATTCTTTTTTGAATGCACAAATATTTACAAACCCACATCTACAGCTTGTATACGAACCGCGGTCCCCCACAACTCGCGTGACTAGTTTTTTAAACAAGTCTCCTATCAATTTGACCGGGCTTCAGCATCTAAGGGCTAATGAAAATATCATTAAAATATGACTCCACTTTGTTCGCCAAAAACTCTGGATTCACGAGGGGAGCCAAGAGAAGCCATTCACAAGCAATCAGTGAGTTTTAATAAAATTAAGTTATGTGTAATCTTGCAAAATTAGGCTTCAAATGTTCAGTGACGTCCCAAATGGCGTCTCGTTCTCTGGATAGGAAATGTAAAATAGGAAATTTTTTGGCAAATCCCGAATGCTGGCACCCCGGATTTACCTACTTGCCGCCCATGGGCCGCCTGTATTTTGCTGCCCTCTTCTCATTCATGTTGAAACATCAATAAAAACCATCAAGTGAACGTGCCGGAGGGAGAAGGGTGCATAAGACGCGTTCATTCGTGTTGGACACATTTTTTGCGTAAGCCCTGTCAACACTACTAGCAAAAGTTCACGGAACTTCGCGCGAAATTTCAGTTCCGTAAACCTATCTCTGTGGGGACAAGGCCTTTCATTTGTAAGAGATGAACTAAAAAATTAAGAAAGAACAAACATAAATGTAGTTTAATAATTTTAACTTACGCCGTCGTGCCGTGCTGACCACACTGTGTTTGGCGCAATGCGTGAAGTATTCATGTAGTCTTGTAGGCACTGAGCGTTTCACGCCGCGGCCCATGTGGTCACCCCCTTAATCCGGCCCTGCGCCGCAGTTACGCAGCTTGAAATCACCTTGAATATCGACGGTGAAACTACCAAACCACGTATCTCGGTTTGCGACGTCGCAGACTTCCTGTCATACTCTATTTTTTAAATGAAAAACTACTTAACGTCCAGTCTTGAAAATTTCTGTGATTTTTCCTCTTCGTGCGGAGAAAATTCTGTGAAAATTTCAAGGAATGATATCGATTTGGTCTACCTCAAAAAAATAAAATGCGAGCGTAGATTTTTAAACACCGCAAACGAGATACGTGGTTTGGTAGTTTCACCGTCGGTATCTCGTTTGCGGTGTTTAAAAATCTACGCTCACATTTTATTTTTTTGAAGTAGACCAAATCAATATCATCCCTTGAAATTTTCACGGAATTTTTTCCGCACCAAGAGGAAAAATCACAGATTTTTTCAAGACTGGATGTTAAGTAGTTTTTCATTTAAAAAATGAAGTATGACAGGAAGTCTGCGACGTCGCAAATCGAGATACGCGATTTGGTAGTTTCACCGTCGATATGGGTCATTTGACCCAAGTCCCGAGTTTGCGTTGAAAGAATCTTAGGCATCCAAGGTTAAAAGCACCGCGTTTTTAAATCTCCCGGTTTGATGCCCCGCTCGGGTGGTGACAGCCAATGGCCAATCAGTTTTCTTTATTTGTCGGTGATAACCAAAGATATTTGGTGATCACTATAAACCGGTGTGCCTATTTAAAGGTTAAGTCTTTGTGTACTTTGTATGGTAATTTTCTAAATCTAAGTCCCAAATTTTTTAGTGACTTTCATCACCGACAATTTACTCCCACAATGGCAAAACCTGCTCATCCTGTGCTGTCTGAAGAAGAGCTCGGCAAGCAATGGGACAAATGTATCTACAACGGAATGGTCAAAATGGGTAAGCTCTAATCGTCTCTTGTAACTCTGAACTGAATAGTGTCAGTCGATAAGTCAAACGTTTGGTCATATGAAGCTATGCGTTCATTGACATTAAACTGGTCCTCAGCTCTGCATGCTTTAAAAATTCAATCATCCTCACCACCACGTTGGAGACTCCTCAGATTTCAAAAGTCTGGAAGCCAATTGACTCGTACTTGCGATTTGACAGAAACACTTCAGTGTGCAAACTGCAAGTGTCAAAATCCTGAATTCTTGAGACATTTTTTGAAAGACCAACATTCTCTAAATGAGCTAATTGAATAGAACAGTCCCTTCTCTTAATTATTCTGAATGAGCTTCATTTTGACGTTATTTGTTCTTGTTGAATTGAAACTGTATGGCACAATCAACAACAGTACTTAGATCTGCCGTCTCACTTCAAAATTAGGCCAATTTTTTTTTACATAATCTCTATAAATTAATTAGATAGCTCATTACCATGTAACTGCTCAATAATCTCTAATTATTCTGTGGTTCTTTGAAACATCTAATTTTTACTGGTTTGACATGGTTAGCACCCTGAAAGTTAGTACCCTAAATTTTGTCCGTGTTTACAGGTGGAGGATTGGCTGTGGGATTAGTAGCTTCACTGTTGATCTACAAAAGTAAAGGTAAAGTATAAAGTCATTTATTTCTGTATCGACCAATACTTAAACTAATTTCAGCCCTTTTAATGTTTTTTTGGGGCAGAAAAGTGAAGAAATTGCATGACAAAATTCTAATATCGATACTCAAAGTGAGGAACCACGCATCTCCATTTGCGACGTTGTAGCCCTCCTGCCATACTTTATTTTATTTCATTTTATTTATTTTTATTTTATCGACAGACCAGAAAATGTAATTTTATAAAAACCTTGATTTTTCTCCTCAGTCAGGTAGTAGAATATTCTGTAAAAATTTCAACCCATGAAATTGGCCTGCTTCTTTTTGAAAAAATAAAATAGGAGCGGACATGTACAAATACTGCAATGGAAATGTGTGGTTTTGCACTTTGGCTATTGATATGTATCGGTACAAGACTGGGAGGGAGAGCGTCAAGCCAAGAAAGGTGAACTGAAATTGCCATCCAGGGTTGATGGTTGAATCGTTATTGAATGAGTTCGATCGATAACTCCCTATCTTCACAATGGTATGTACCAATCAAGGTCATTCAATAACGATTCAACAATTGACCTGCTGCAGGCTGATTATTGAAATTGATAGACAAAGCTATGAACAAAAAAATCAAAAGGTATATGAAGATATCCTATTGTTGGAAGCGGGTGGTTGCAATGGACAAACGAGGTAGGTAATAGACTAATAAACGGCAACCTACAAGAGACCCAATAGTTAGTCCATCATTTTCTCCCTTAGTCTATAGGAACCACCTATTTCAACCGTTAGAATTGCTCCGTACTCCCTATGTCTTCTTTGTCTATCAATTTCAATGATCAGCCCGCTGAGTCCCAACCATGGACTGCCATCAATTTTTCTCTTACTCAAGTACATCAGGCAGTAAGAGCGGAATATAATCTCAGTCAGGCACCTCTCTACACTAAGAACAGTATTAGATCGCTGTTATTGCACTGTGAGAGGAGGAACTGAAGTGTGATTCTTGTGTCATCTGCACTCGGGCTGCTGGAAAACTTGCAGAACCAAGAAAATTTCCTCCAGAATGTTCGGAGTCAGCCCTGTCATCTTATCATTATTATTTATTTCTTATTGCAGCAAAACGATGGCCACTCATTCTGGGCACTGGATTTGGTCTTGGCTTTGCATATGCCCAATGTCAGAAAGACTTGAATGAGACCCTCAAGCCCAAAATGGGACAAAAGGTAAGATTATTTCAAAACTTTTCCTCGCATTTTAGCTTTTTCTGAAGAAAAAGTGGATTACATCTTGCAATAAGGAACCACTATCTCTGGCTCTTCCATAAAGCTACGGAACCTTAGGCGCGTCTGTCTGCGGCGTCCTGGACGCTGGCGGAAAACTCTGCTACCGAGTCGAGGGCGAGAAGACGCTCACATTTTGGAGCACGGCACCTTAGGAGCGGAATTCGTGGATTTTTTCCGCTCTGTCCGCTGTCAATTTTTCGAATTTTCGTTGATCGGGCAGTGTGCTTTGAGCCACCACAATGGCCGGACGCGCTTTTTTTTAGGAAGGTGTGGATTCGATCGACAAGAATCGACCGTAAAATAAAAACGTGAATCGATTGACACCGATTCGATGGAAAAATTATGAAAAAACCGGTGTCGATTCGATCGACATGAATCGACCGGAAAAAACGTGAATCGATCGACGAGAAAGGATTGACAATTGATTTTAAAAAAAAACCGGTATCAAGTCAATCGACATGAATCGATCGAAAAACCAAAACGTGAACCGATCGACGTAATTCGATCGACTCCCAGCTTGGTCGATCGATTCACGGGTTTGTCGATCAACTCACAGGTTTGTCGATCGACTCATAGGTTTGTCGATCGATTCACAGGTTTGTCGATAGACTCATAGGTTTGTCGATCGATTTACGGTTTTTGTCGATCGATTCACGAGTGGGTCGATCGATTCACGGCTCTTGTCAATTGATTCACGGAATTTTCGATCGGTTCACGGCTTTTGTCGATCAATTCACGGCTTTTGTCGATCAATTCACGGCTTTTGTCGATCAATTCACGGCTTTTGTGATCGATTCGTGGGATTGTCGAACTAAACACATTCAAAAATGGGTAGGAAAGGCAGCGGACTGAGCGGAATTTGTCGGCGTCTTCGCTCCGACCTGTTGGCGACAGATCGGAGCGTCCTCCATCGGCGTTTACTGCAGCGTCTCTCAGCCGCTAAGGTGCCGTCCCCACGCAAAATCATCAGACAGATTTATCGGCGTCCAGGACGCCGCGCCTAAGGTTCCGTACCTTTAAACCACGTATCTGCATAGGGAAATCAATGGCATATATGTTGTTTCTAAAATGAGCCAGAAATAGTGGTTCCTTGTTGCAAAATGTAATCCAAGTGATAAGTTAGAAAAATGGAATCAAAATGATTTCTTCCTATTTTTTTATTTTTCTTTCTGATATCTCTTTTTAAGCAGGGTTGCTGAATAGCTAAAATTGTTTGGGAATTTGTTGATACAGAAATTATGGCAACCATGCTTCAATTACCATCAATTTTCTATCTAGAAACCGGAAACAAGAGACCCTCCACTGGCCTCTTGGCGATAGGTGGAAGCTTTTACTTTCGGAGATTCAACAATTCCTAATGGACAATTACGAAGGAGGAATAGTCATTACTCTTATTTCAGCTGTTGACCTACCTACATGGTAGATGATGAGCCTAGGGGGACGTCATGCGCCAAACAAGTTTCCCAAACTTCCACTTGTTTGCAAAACGAAACTCCCAACACATTCTGAAGGTGAATCCAGGCTTCGAACTTTGCAATTTGGCCACCATGTTGCACTGCTCAGAATAGCCAGATATATTTGCCAAAATACTAAAAACCGTAATACTTATTCGAGATTGGGGATATAGCAACATACTTGAGGAACATCCAGTAAAAAAATATTTTTAAAATTCCCAAAAATAAAGTCGTAACAACAGCAAAAAGTGATTCCCATTGCGGCAATGGGAGAGAGAGAGACAGAACATGAGGGATTCCGTTTTGCGCTCAGCCGCCGCCGCTGAGCTGAAAGTTTCAGCCGTACTCTCTCTGCGCTTGTAATTCTAATTGCCAAAATTTTTGGCCCAAAAAATAATCTATATCTTGTGGATCTGCTTTTTGTAATTTGAACAATATTATTTCAGTAATCGTCAAAGGAAAGTGAAATTCTCAATGGTGACTGGTGGCGCTATCTCAAATCTTGAATTATCCCTATTCAAACCCTGGATTCTTCTTAACTATCAACCATGTAGGTAGGTCAACAGTAGGATGTTGAAGTCCCGAAAGTAAAAGCTTCCACCACTGCCAAATGCTTCCGGAGGGTCTTTTGTCTCTGCTAGAAATTTACCTCATCCAAGAGAATAAATCTATTCTGTTTGTTTTCTTCTTTCAGGTTGCCAACGCGTAAATATTTTCCTGCTAGTCTCAAAATTTACCTTAGCTGCATATAACATCAGTAGCATGGAGGAGAAAGATTTAACTGGTCAAGGATGTGGTCTACCTTACTTACACGTAGTCACTTCATGTAAATAATTAGTTGTAACCAATTTTTTTCAATCTGTTGATTCGTCACTTAGAACTCCATCTTCTTATTTGTCCATGGATATGCAGTACAAATCTCAGCAGAGTAAGTAACCAGCAGAAGTTTCAACCTTGGAATTCTTATGCAGGTCAATGTAAACATTTTAAGGAATTTTCTGCATTTTCTCTGTTTTTTTTCAATCTGGTCTTCTCTTTCTCATAATTATTTATCTTTCACTCCCAACCGGACCGGATACATTTACACAAAAGCATTTGTTAAATTCATCGTCCTCTGTGCCTCTGTGCAGAGGAACACAATTTGATTGTGCTGTCTCAGTATTTCTCACTCTCGTTTTATTTAGTTTATTGAAGAACCGTCACATGAGTTTTTCTGAAATTTCCAGTCATTTTTTTCCACCCTTGGAAAAAGAGACTCCGAAATTTTCAGACTGATGCGTGCAATGATTCTCCCATGAAAAATTAAAATGTTTGTAGAAATACTGAAACAGTGCAGACAAGATACGTTTTTTTGCGTCAGAGATGAAAAATTGTATTTAAATCCATGAAAGCGAAAATTAAGTTGTTGACCTCTCTATGCTACTCTTACACGAGTTGTAAATCTCATGTTCTTTACAATTTGCACCAATTTTAAGAGAGGAAATGTAAGTTGCCCCTTCCAATTTTACGGAGACCACTTTTCTTTCATCTTTTTTGGAGTTCAAAGAGAACAAATATTGAGTCTCTTCTTTTGTGAAAGGCAGGATGAGATAAAATATTTCTGTTGAAGACAAGTCTTCTTATTATTATATAGATAATGAGTTCCTGCTTTCTGTCCAAGGGAGAAAAGCTTTTCATTCGAAGCTGGATAATGCTACCGGACATGGGACATTCTTTTTGCATCCAGTAAATCTTACTTTAATGTTTTAAAAACAAATTGTGGAATGTTTCTCCTCACTCAAAAATTTTTCAGGAATCATGGCTAATAAGTTTGAGCAGACTTGTCTTCCTTCTGAACTCTGTGACAGAAATGTTGTTATTGCTTTTTGTTGTAGATTCTAATCACTGTAAGTTTGTATTATTTTTATTGTGTTAATAAACGGTGAAACACAATTGTTGAAGGATGTTGAACTTTTTCGAATCATCAGTTTTTCGTTTTAAATGTTTTCCAAAATTCGGGAGAATATATAACCTATTTATTGATCTGCAGTGCAGTTAAACGGAGAATTTGCAGGTGTCTGAAATTTTGTAAAATCTATGTTTGAAATGAAACTGCCAGGAAAACTGAGCACGAGGATATCCTTGGTTTCTCAATTGAAAAATTATTGGAGGAAATATGACGAAATAACCAAATTTGCCAAAATACATGTGTTTAAATGGAAAATGCCACAAGATGATGTCACGAGGCAGCACATTTGGACATATTCATGCTAAAAGGAACTATGTTGCACACAAATCCTATGCACATAGTTCCTTTCAGCATAAATACATCCATTTTCCTCCAATTTCCCATTTCAGTAAAAACTAATGAAAAATACTGCAAACTCAGCTCATTAAGCACTCTCAGAGGAAACTATAAAATTTGTAAGTGCAAATTCTCCGTTTCTATTATTCACACTCTTAATCCTGATTTAGCTGTAAAAACTTCGCATTTTGGTTTTTGCATCTACATTGATGGTAAAACTATTAAAGCTTGGTTCTCTGTTTTTGCAGATTTCTTAAGATTCTATTTTACAAAAGATGACTGCTCATTTTTATAGCAAAAAACTTTGATCTATTTCTCTTTGCCCACTCATGAATATTTTCTGAAAAATATGTGCCGTGCAATAATGGCTCCTATTATTTTCTGAGATAAATAATGTTGAAAAGGTAAAATTTGGACTGTGACAATCGAGATTCTTATTTTTGTAGTTTTGTTGCAATTTCAATTCTGTTACTTTTCTGTTTCCTTTTTGGAGAAGCCTAAGTGACTCTTAACTTATCTAACTTTCTTCGTACTTAAATGCGAATTTCATTTTTCACATAATAATGGGGGCTTCTAGACAAGGTATGAATCAAAGTATCATGCACCTAAGATGTTTTTTCTTTAAAGGAGGAAAACGAGTCACACTGTGAAAAGTCTTAAAATAATGAATTCCTGAACAATGTAAAAGTGTAAAAATCAATATTGGTTGAATAGCAGAAATATAAATTACATTTATCATTTGTAAGATTTGACTTTCATTTGAACTGTGTGGACATCTTGTCCAGGGGTTAATTTCTGAACTTTGGATTGTGTGAATCGTTTTCCACCTAAGATTTAGAAGAGAAAATATGTGCCGTTTTTATCTATGTAGTTCAGACCTTGTCTAGTGGCACTAGGCTTCTGGACAGGGTAAGGATTCATGCATCACAAAATATATTCCTTTCTCAATATTTCAAGCAGAATAGATAATGAATATTCAAAGTTAATTGATAAACCAGAATTTAGCATTGATTGTTGATATTAATATAAATTGATTCCGACTTTCTTTTCACGCAATGAACCAAAATGTGGGTGAACTCAGCAGTTTAAACCAACCTCATCATTTGAAAAAAAGAGGAAGTTGAGTTTCACAAAACACCTTCTTTCTTTCTTTCATGCAGAGTGCTTATAGACTGGTCACAGAAAATTAAAGATATGAAGAACATTACTTTACTGTGAAGCGCACCCTTAATTAGGTTTAATCCAGTGAGTCAGTGGCGCCTATTTTTCCAATTCATTCTCTTGAAGTACTAATGGGTCAGATGTGCTGGTCTCAGAATTGGGTTTTGATGTTTGCTTATGTCAGATTAGTTAAAAATAATAGGATCTGCCCAAACAGCAACTTTCTGTGTGTTTTAAACTGATTTTTTTATTTTTTTTTATATACCTATAATTTAAAGTGGAAGCAACTACGAGATAGCTGCAGGAATAATATGCCACGGACCGAATAGATTTATGTACCTACACTCTGTATTTTTTACAAGCAAAAAATTTGAATTAACAATGCCATAGAGTGCTCATATTTCATACATAAGTTGATTTTGAAAATTTTTATAAGGTACGCGGTGAAACTTTGATAGCATACATTGCGATGCTCAAATTATGATATTGTCTCGTCATCCTATAAAACTGCAAACAAATGAGTGGCAAATAGTCTTACCAGATGATGTTCAGAGAATTTTCATTCTAAAAATAATTAATAAGAAGGGAAGTAGTTCCTTTGGCACAAATATTTAATAATACCTAGAAAAAAACACAAGTTGTAACAGTACAATGCTTTTCCATAAAAGAAATAAACAAATAAATTAATAACCACAGAATTCCAAAAATTCTTTGTTGCAACATTTAGGAAAGAGGCAAACTTGGCTACAAAACAAAAAAAGGGGGAAAAATATAATTCTGGGTTTTCGATTGAATCAAACATTAGGTACATGTTTTACAAAATAAGAAGATTTCCACAGAGCATGAATTGATCGCTGCAGTTCCAGCTTGGCATTAACATGAGTTCAGAATGTGCCGTTCGAGACACCAGATGTGAAATTTTCTTGGCTACAGTGATGACTGACTTTTCTAGTCTCACAAATGAAAGTGTCATAAACTGGACCAGAAGAGAATACGTAGTTGGTCACAGGTTAGAGGTGCACTGCGGTGTTCAAGTATCTCTTTGAAAAATGAATTTTAAGGTGTAAGAAGAGGAAACAATCTCTATTTTGTAAGCAAATCTATCATGAAGAATAGTAGTCCAAGATCGTACTGAATAAAAAAATTGATGACTTTGTTATTATACTTTCCAGTTCCAAAACGCATCTCAGCACAAAGACCAGTCATAAGATTTAAAATTTAGTGACCAAAGTAAAAATATATAAAGTTTATTTTTGATTTTAAAATCGTCATCTTCTCAAGTTGAAAATAAAACTTGAGAAATTTTGCTTTTTATTCCAATTTTTTATGTCACACTTATACTAGGTACCTACTACCCTCCACTAGCGGAAAAGAGAAATCTTTGCTTGATTGTAGACTTTGATACTTATAATACAAATTAAACTTAATTTAATGATCAGGAAGCAATTCTGACTCAAAATATCAATTGATTTTAAGGACAATCCAATAATATTTCTCCAACGATCAATTTGGTACAAGACACTAATATTTCTGAATGAGAGATCACGGCTGAGATAATAGTGTAACGACAACAGCAAATCAAATGGTCTTTGATAAACTTCATCCATCTACTGAATTTCTTTCTTTTTTTTTGGGGGGGGGGGGGGAGGTGGATAGTATTAAAGCTCTGGTCAATATTACAGACTACGATATGGGTATACAAAATTTAAAAAATTTCCTGACGGAGGTAATGAAGTTAGCTTTAACTCATGATGTCTATTAATATTCTGAATTTTAGTTCTTCTTAAGTTCCGCTTTTTTCTGATTGGTACATTGGTAAAAGGAAATGATGAGTTCAAGAAGATAATACTTTTGAGATCATGAAAATTAAAGGATTGGGGCGTACAGATCCTACGTAAGCAGGTGCAGAGGGAGAGCAACTTATATGTAACAAAAATTCAAATTATTCTTTATACCTAATCATTCTTTATAAAAACATGTTCATGGTAAATAGTGAAGACGCTAAGTGTCTTTCTAAAAATAATATCAAGTTAAGAGTCTGTCTTTAGAAAAAGAAAAAAAAATCGACATAGACATAAAATTTTTGTTTGTCTAAAAGTGTTGATAAATTATATATCAATGGTGAAAGTGCAAATCAACGTATACCTACCCATTGCAATAATTCAAAATATTTGCCCCCATTTTATTTTTGTTTGAAAAGAAACAAGTCGACTATATAGCTTGAAATGTATACAGAACATTCTGCTAACAGGGAATAAAAGTCACCAAAGTTTTCAAGAAATCACATGTTGAGTAGTTTTCCAAAGAAAAAATAAAGCATGTGGGAAGTCTGCAACATCTTAAACGGAGTTACGTCGTTTTACACTTTGGCTATTGATATCTTAAATAATTTTACTTCTCACTCAATTGCCTTTTTTCTCTATTACCAACAACTTAACATAGGTAGGTATAAGAGTCTTTTAGCTTATGACTACAAACATTCGGCTATTTAATAAATAAAATATGTACATAACATCCTTAAAATTATTTTTCCATATTCTATAACAACAAAGGTAAAACATTTTTTATAACTTACTATTATTAACTCAGGACTGCTTAATATAAATAAAAGAAACAGGCCAGGTTAGGGCTCCAAGAGGCTGGTTATTTAAATTCTGTCTTGATCAACGGTACAAAGGTACGGCTTAAGCTGAAATGGAGTTTCATCATTGGTGACTGGTGAGTAATATCTCATGAATTCTTTCTCACATCTCGATTGAAGTGGTTCACATGAAGGTGTTACTCCATCGAAATTTGTTTCAATATTTTCACTGACAGCTCTTTTTCGCACCAATGGACTACAAATAAAAATCTCTCTGGAAATTTTCTGAATTTGGATGTTTGCAACATGGAAATTCTCCCATTTTCCCCTTGTAAAGTCACTCCATATAAAAGAAACTTTCCTCATCAACTTGTAAATGCTGCACTGAATTTACGATCCTACATGAAAAACGATTCGATTGGGTCAGATTTACATAAAACTATTGAAGCCTCTTGGAATAATCGGGAATCAATTGAGAGTCAAACTCAATAAAAGCTTCATAAATAACTTTAAAGAGTCACTAGCGTAACTTTCTTTGGGCTCAGTCGAATCTTGATCCCATTGACTAAGACATAATTTGAATAATTACCCTGGTGGAAAACAAATGTGACCGTCTATCCGAAAAGCAACCTTAGTGTACCTCCTTACAAAAAGAGAGTTTTTTTGGCAAGTTGAGCTGAAAACTTGAAATTTGAGTTTTCAATGGAAATGTTCCTCTCAATGCTTCTCAAAAGAATACTTTTAGTGCAGTATGCTTGCTTTATAGTTGTGCTCGCGAAGGGCGTATTTGGATCCAACCGTTTCAGCCCCAAAAATGGAAGATAAAACTGTAGGTAAATTGCTTTTTCTCAACGATAAATTTTTGGAACTGTAAATTTCATCAAGTCGTAACTAAGGTTTGGTTGGACATTTTAGGGCACCTTTCGAGCCAAATTTTCTGAAAAACGCACATCTAAGCAAAGATACCAATATCTCAATCTTGATTAACAGTGCTGAGATTTTTTTATCAAATGGCAGTCACAAATTCACACGTGACAATCTGGAGGAAAAAGGACCTCAGCACTTGAAGGCATAATTTTCAGAAAAGCAATTTGTGTCAAAGTGAGGGCAAAACAGCTTCTAAGATTTCAACAATAAAAATCAGTACAGTGTCCTAAAGAATGGTTACGAGAAATTTATACAACTTAAGTGCCTAAAGAGAACGTAAAGTGGCATTGTAATGCCAAACCATTATTTACTCAGATTGCTGATTTCCCTGAAGGGCAGAATGCTGTTTGGATCTCTTGTAGAAAGATTGATTTTGGCAGGAAAGTGGACGACATCTGATGTAATTGGACGGATTCTGGTTACTCCATATTGTCCAATTACTTAATTTTGAGTTTTGGTGGACTAAGGTTCCATTACGGTAGACGATCCTTTATTAACAAAATAATTGTGCAGAAACCAACAAATGATAGAAGACAAACGATAGTTTGTAGGTATCACGCTTTTCATATGAGCCGTTTGCATACTAGATAAAAGAGGCTTTTAGTTTTTCTCTTCCAATTTCACTCTTATACACAAGGTTCAATGCAATGCCTTTTTCAATTGGGTTGTATTTTTCCAAAGAATGCTGATCTCTTTGCAAGAGAATGATTGACTTACTCATGAAAGGTGATTGATGACAAAAATATTACTTTAATCCCCCAAAAAACGAATACAGGTTCCAATCTCGATAAACTGCCATTAAATTTTACTGATTTGACTGTTTCTTAAAAAAACATGTAGGTAACTCGTGCATTCTTTAAGCAGCAACCTACCAACCATAAACTGAAAAGCATGTATACAAATTGCAAAATCCCAATTATTTTCAGAATAAACCATGGGACAATTTTTGTACAAAATAGACCGAGTTAAACACAAACACACAGAGTCGCATTTTGGGGGGGGGGGGATGAATTGGGAGTGAATTTAAATTTAACTGGTCACAAATTTTCTCCTGTCCGAAATTCTAGGTTGAGAAAAAATATTTTGAGAGTATAAATATTCGATTCCTCAGACCTTGTCCACACAATCGTGGTTCGAGCAAATTCGGGCGAACTTGTTATGACTTGCCTATAACTTGTTGCTTTGCTTGAACACTCCGGTTTGAGGAACGAATTCGCCCGAACAAAGCTCGTGTGGACGAGGCCTCATTACATCTACTGGAGGCGTGAAACTTTGAACCTCTCCTTCTTGATTCACTTGATGCAACTTGGTACCTTTTTGTTTAATTCCATCCAAATGTTGGTAAATTCTTGAAACAAGAGGTTTCTTACAAATTTTGCGGAATCATACTGATCCTGATATCTTAAAAAAATGAAAATTTGGTTTGAGAGTTTGTAAAATCCTTCTCAGAAAGTAAAAGTTTTTCAACTTTTCTCTTCGAAATATTTTCTGGTGTACATCAAACAAGTGTCTTTTTTAACAGAACAAAACTTCAATCACTAAAAAAATAAAACTTGTCACTCGGTTTTTCTTGCTCTCCTAAAAAAATAAGAAAAAACAGATTTTCACTAAGAATTCTAGGCATTAAAACCTGGATGCTTCCTCGTGATATAATTTTTAATACTGAAAATCTGACAGTAGAAAAATGTACAATTTGTTTCTTCTCTTTTCAAGTGACAATCTGTACGGATGAACCTTCCGTGGCTTGCACCAGTAAACACTTACCTACCTACCAACACTATTGCATTTTTTTCGTGATTAAAAAAATATTTAAAAAAAAAGCTGCTGAAAAAATAGGTAAAAACAGCACTCAAACTCATTTACTTTGAATTCAAGAAGTAGCATTTGGCAAAAGAGAAACTAAGGACCTTCTCAACCTTCTCTAATCGAGTTGAGATCAGTTTTGAACTTGTCCAGCACTATATTTTCACTGGTAAATGCGTGAATTCCTTATTGTGCATTCAGTATGAAGAAATTGGACTTCGATTCTATTCTTTACTTCAAACCTTGCAGGGAAATTTCACATCACACCTGCTTTCCTCCTTTCCTGTTTAAGGTCACTTAGTCCCATTTTGCTGCAGGATGTCTGAAGTAGGTATGCTGTAAAACCAATTGCATTATACTCTACCTACATGTTTAAAAATTGAGATCATCAATGCTATCCAAAAGATATTTCTAGAAATATTTTTCAAGTATGCAAACAAATAAAATTTCTTACAGGAAACTAATGCAATTAATGGTGCGCCACTTAACTATGCAACAATAACCTTACTGGGTTCAACAGCAGCTTTTGATTTAGTCTGCGCCCCGCTGGAAGGTCGGAACGTTACATACGTATATAAGAGACTACCGAATACACTTAGATTGATGCCAACAAAATTCTGCGGAGAAAATATGTAGTCGCCACCAATGAACATACCTAAATAAGTGACTAAGATATTCTTTAAACAACCAATAATCGTTGTTGTTAAGGCCGAATTATACTGTGTGCAGAGCATGACACTGAAGATCAGGATGAAACCCATCGTGCATGTCAATGCAAATTGAACTAAAAAGAATGGGTCTACCCAGTTTGGATAGTCATAGACCAGATCTAGGTCACCAGAATAATACATTAGGAACAAAGAGACAGGTAACATGAACAGTGCGCAGTAGAACATGAGCCCGTACTTGCCCATCTCTTTCCCACTGTTCAATTTTTTCTTGGTGTAAACACCATTACATGCAGTTAAAAAGTCACTAATTAATATATACATGTAGCCATTGAAGTTAAAGCCAAGGTCATTGGATGCTGCGATAATCGCACCAATGACCATGAGCGACACAGAGACTTTAACAGCAAATCTTGGCCTAACACTTAAGACATAATACTCAGCTATCATTGTCATTAAAATTGAAAAACGTCTAAGCATGGTGAACATCGGTAAGCTGAGCTCTTTGGTGCCTCCAAGACCAAAGACCATGTTACCCACATATATGAAAGGCAAAGGCATAATGTCATAGAATGTTTTCATGTGAAGGTCTGGGAAGGTTATGAATTTTAGCTTCTTCCCTACGTATAGTACAATGACTGTAACGAACATTTGTCCGAAAGCGACTGCTTGAAATGATGGAAATTTATAGGAGGTAAGTACTGATTTGTTGACAATTGTAATTAAAAATGAGGCGATGGCATAGAATAATGCCGTTGTAACTTTGAAAGCAAACATTTTGCGGGATGCAAAGGTATCTGTGACTAGAGGGGGTGAGGGTTCTTTTGAAGGAATTAGGCATTCTTCATCGCTGCGCTGGGCCATTTTAAAAGTCAATGAAGTGTTCTAAAATCTAACTGCACTTTTGATACACATATTGATGGATTCGTTTCTCATTGTAAAAATGACTTCACTAAAGATAAAGGGCAAATCTAATTACAGCATCTCAACTTTAGAGTTCTTGAACAATGATTCTTAACTGTTGCCTTGATTTTAAAAAATATTTCAATGATTAAAAGTACGACTGAAAATAAAGACAGTGATTAAAAAAAATGTTCACTTCTCAAAGTTATTTTTAGAAAGTTCTTGATATTCGATGATCAGATTAAACTTTTTAGGTATTCAACTGAGATCCAGTTATTGTAATTGTTAAACTAATTATTCTGACAAAAAAAGAAGTATGGAGACAGAGCATTTACCATTTTTTTATGGTCAACTCACATAAATTTCAATGCAGAATGCAAAAAATTGTACAACTGGTTTCATGAATCTGTTTGAAGGAAAAATTAAACCCAGTTTTATTAATCCTTGTGCATTTTGGAGACAGTTTAACACCAGAATCTTCTATACCTTACTTACAGGCATTGAAAATATCCAAAGGTGGGTTTATTTTCACATTTTCTCAGCAAGGAGCTGAAGATTAAGAAAGTCAGGAATGCAAAATTACCAGTCTTCAACTTTCCATGCGGTTACATTTTCATGAAAGTGACTGTGTTCCGAAATCAACTTTCAGTGATTACTTACTACAGAAACATAATTCATTTGGTACATTACTCATTGTAGAGCAATCATGGTGCTTATTAGCCTCCTTCCACAACTTACTTGAATAAATCCCAGTTTGCATGAAATTGCCGAGTCAGGGCACCTTCGATCTGGCAATGGAAATGACAAAATAAGCTCATCGATCCGATGGTGAGACGAATTTTTCGGCATCACTTGAGTTGATATTTTGTAAGACACGCACTGAGTTGTTTCGATAAAGTGTCAAAGAAGCAGCCAATTCCAAAATCAAGATGTCTGTAAAGGGAAGGAAAAAACACGGCTTGATTACTTTTACAAGTTTTGTACATAAAAATTCAATAAAATAACTACAAAGAACTGTTCAAGAAAATTTTCAAGAAACTATGAGACTCACATTTTGCCATCTGTTTTTTGCACCAGTTTCACAGAGCCTTCATTTGTCAATGGCTCAGTCAGAAACTACATAGATACCACCAATTTCAAAGTTTCAAACCTTTCCTCAAGCTTCCCTGTTTCTTAAGAGAACAAACCAACAGTTTTCCATAAAAAGTTCTCGCAAATTTTTTTCATTCTTTAAAAAGTGCCTTTTAACAGATAATTTCAAGGAGATATTTTAGTCAGGTCCCTTGTTAGAAATAAAACTAATCCTGAGATTTCGGGGCGTCACATTGGAAATACCTACACATTATTTGGCTTTAACCTTTGACGCGCCATTCTATGTTCAAACAGAAAATTCATTTTGAAACAAGGAACAAATTCCAATCATCATGCTTTTGAATCACTGATATGCGCATTGAGAACAGCAAGCCTCAGCATGTTTTGGTAGCAAATTGTAGAAAATATAGGAGCTCATGGTGGAACTTGACCATAATCTATGAATATGATCTAGACTCCTTCAAAGGAGATAATTGCAATAATGATATTAAGTTAGTACCAATTTCTAAAAATTGGAAACATCATTGAAGAAATAGGTATGAGAGCTCGTTGTTGTAAATAATGAAACTAAAACTGCGATGTCGAGGTGAACTGTTTGGACCATTTAGAAAACGGAATTTAGCGATTCTAAACGGCCAGCGCTGGTGGACTCCATTAGAATTACCTGATTACTTGTGCTCACACATGAGAGCCTAATGTTTCTACCAAACGCTCGACGATTACAGGAGGTTGATAGAACCATTAGGTTACGTTTGCAAACAAAAGAACCAAACAAAATTGCACAAGTTTACTTCGAAAACACACCTTAACAGCTCAGAAGCAAACTTTGAGAGTCAGACAGATAATCCTCTACTCCTTTAGTTGCATTTGCTGTATGCAGCAAAGTAAGAACATCAGATTGTCAATTGAGGTTTGAAGATGGGCCAACCAATTCAGTAAGATTTTTTTCTCTAATTAAAACTCAGTTCCTCCATTTCACCTTCATCATAGCAACCTAGCGGACAGAATTATTTGATCCTTGAAAGGGGTCATGATCGGTAGATGTCTATGGTTCTCCAAAATGATTACTATCATTTAATCAGAGATTCTTGAATCTCATCCAAGCTCTCAATTAAGAAGACATCTACCTCCTAATGTAGGAATCAAAACGACATGCAATGGTTACTGCTTACAGCTAAATCAGAAGCGAGTATTTACTTTGACCATGGTAAAGTTTTGCGACAAATTTCTTCTGGCAAAGGCACTCCCTTCCTACGCAAGAATAAATAAATGAGTGGGTAAAATTCTAGTGAATGAGAATTTTTAAGAGAGATTAACTTGCATCACAGAGATAAAAACTGTGTTTGCTCTGAAAATAGTGGGGACTAAGAGTTAGGAAACGAGTAATGACACTTGACTACCTGAAAAACACACTTTGACACTGGATGACATCGACGTTTGAGGTACGTCAACAGGGAAATTTCAAAGGTGGAGATTATTGACAATGTTAGTTCTCAGTGAGATCATCCGCAACAATCTAATCCAAGGTTTCCTCCAGTCAGGGTCATCATAGATATTTCAAAACGGCCACGTTAATTACTTACAGATCGGCTCTCGCAGCTGACGGACAGTATAAACCACTGAGAAAAAATGGCAAACAATGATAATGATTCACCGATAAATTTGCACAGGATGCTACGTAGCATTTCATTTAACACACCGACTGATAAGGTATCCAGGAGAAAAACGAAAGGTGGAGTAGTGGAGAGGTTATTATTTTATTTATGTTTAGCGATAACAGAGAAAACAGGAGGACGAGAGGTGTGATCCGTATGACTGGCTGCGTGGCAATCCCCACTTTCAGTAGCAGGGAAGAGGTCAGTTTGATTGGATGGCTTTTCGCGCCACTTTTGGGTGCCGAGCCATGGACGAGTTCTATAGTACTGGTCCGTGGTCCCTGGCCGAGCGTAGTTGGCTGGTAGCCACGTATTTCGATTTGCGACGTTACACACTCCTTCTCACCCTTTCTAATGGATCGTATTCGATACATCGAATAGGTGAGATTGTATCTATATCGATTGGTTCAACATGTGGATTGCATTTTGCAAAAAGGAACCACTAGCATTGTAATGATGCTAAGATTGTGCACAAGGTCGGACTGGCTCGCATCTGAGGGCGTAGACCCTTGGCTGGTTAAAGGGGCGTAACGTGATATTTCTTGATGGGGCATCCCTTCGTGGAGAGGGGTTCAGAGCATTTTGGAAAAGCGGCACAAGTTTACGCTATTTTCAGGTTCAAAGTTTAAAAATCGTACAGAGTAAAAATTGTAAAATTGAACGTATTGAAGTGGCCGACAGACTTCTGAAATTAAAACAAACAAAAATATTAAAGCCGCAAGACCAAGACACATCTGAGAACCATTATTTCCATAAGAACCGTGTCAATGCTGCGGTTTACACGAGCTTAAGACGTGAGTCTAAAAATCCATCCTAAAAAAGAATCAGGCAAGAACCTGTAAAAAGAAGAAAGAACGAGTATAAACACAGCCGACGACAAGAAAGACGTATTCGGGCCTCTTTTTTAACTTTTCTTCCGAATCTGAGCGACACCTCATAGGCAGAATATAGCAGGGCATTGAGAACACACGCTTCGCGTCATCGCGCCTTCAATTTTTTAGATGCAGCACGGACGTCCATCAAGTACGAATAGTTGTATCTCTGCGCCGTCGTTAACGCGCATCCTTTCCCTCGCTTTATTTCCATATTGTGTTTGTTTGCGTTTGTCTTATTCGTAATGGAGCTTCAAGCACTACGTGAATGACACAGCCGAAGGTAGGAGAGATGTGTTCGGGCCTCTTTTTTAACTTTTCTCCCGCATCTGAGCGACACCTCATCGGCAGCATATAGCAGAGCATTTAGAAATCTCGCTTCGCATCATCGCGCCTTCAATTTTACAGATGCAGCACGGACGTCCATCGAGTACGAATAGTTGTATCTCTGCGCCGTCGTAAACGCGCATTCTATCCCTCGCTTTATTTCCATATTGTGTTTGTTTGCGTTTGCCTTATTCGTAATGGTGCTCCAAACTAGTAGCATAGGGCAGAGCATTGCGAGTTATCGACTCGCGCCATCGCGTCTTACATTTTTCATATGCAATGTGGACATCTATCTTGCGAGAATAGTTGTATCGCGTTTACACTTTAGATGTCTCTTACTATTGAATTTCGAAATAAATCAAGGTTAAGTTTGCCCGAGATATACTATGATATGTCTAAATCAATAGTCATTTTGAAAAGGAAGAAATATGTTTAAAGGTCTCTCAAGAGGTTTATAAAGTGTGCGTATGTCTAAAAATCGAACCGGCTATTGCTTCTCACATAGTTACACATAGAGAATGAAGGAGGGGGATGATAAAGCGCCTGTATGTCAACAAAAAGGTGACAATTTTACAGAAAAGTGTTTACGCTTCAGAACGTAGTTCTTGGACCTCTGTTCACCACTATACGTAAACGCGCCTCTCCTCACTCCTAACTCTCTCTTCTTCCGTTCATTTAAGAAATTTTCCGCACATATTCTCGGTCGTAATTTTTTTTTTTCTCTCCTTATTTTGCTATCCGTCAGAGGTGGCGCGTTTTTTGCGCATTGGCAGATACGCCAAGAGGGCGTATCTGCCAATGACAGATTGGCCTTATGGCCAGTCCGAGCCTGATTGTGCAACTTCATCTTTTGCAATAAAATTGCGGAAATTGTGAAAAACTATGTTTAGATGGTAATTTTTGTCTTAAATTTACAGTTTTTAGAGGGTAAAATAGAAACTATTAATGGATAATCGGGGTTTTCCTCCAAGACAAAAGAAGTTGCAGAATCTCAGCAACATTGTAATGCTAGTGGTTCCTTTTTGCAAAATGCAATCCATGTAAACATAGCCTCAGAAGTCAATTGATCAATTTGAGAGAGCGGGTTTTTCGTGATGGACTTTTTATTCTCGTAAGTAAAAATGACAATGAAAAGTGAAATTGGTATGTCATTTCTAGCTTTTCCTACTGAAATCCTAAAATTTTCGTTTGAGGTTTCTAGTGTTTGAACCGAACGATACACCGAGCCACTATCGAATATCGATATCTATCTATTTACACAGGGCCTTGCAAAAGTTCGGCTCCCCCTCCCCCCCAACGTTTGGGCGGCCCCAAACTCAAAATTTTCAGTTCCAATTCGAAGTATCATTTAGCATAAAGATCCAGTCATAGTAAACTCGAGAGGAAGCCTCCTTATGGATTTCAATCTTGTTTATATAAATGGCACATACCTATAACTTACCATTCGTGGCTTTTCACGGATGTGGGTCCCTCACATTTACAACGGAAGAAAAGTGCATCATCAAACACAGACCTTCAAAATATCCATTAGTTTTTCATCTTTGCGGATGCTTTTTGGGGGGAATCATCGCGTTTGGCCCTCGCCTATTATTCAGACGGTGGAAGTAAAGTAAAACAATTGTTACACCCATTGTTTATTAAATTTTCGTTTTTCCGTAGTGCTCTCTGAGTTTCCTCGTGATAAGACATTAATTCTTTCACCAACCTACATACGGATGTGTGACGTGTTTCTCTCCGTTTTCCTCCTGAGAAGTCACCAACTAATCCTATATTGTCGGCCATTTTGGAAAAATAAATAGAACTGAAAACCAGCTAGCTGCCTCTGTGCCATATTTATCTTCCTACGAGGATTGAATTTGTGAATGTATCTTTAAAGAGGGGGGGGAGGGAGTGGCGTGAAAAAAATGAGGTTGGGGGAAAATTCTGCAATGCTTGGGAATTTCCCAATCCAGTCTTTAGTTTCTCTTTTTCTTCTTTTCTCGGTGGAATAACTAAAAAAAACTGCACGTCAGCGACACTTCTAAAATGGTTTTTTGGAAATTTTCTGAAGAGCGCTTAAAAAAGAAATCGCTTCTAGCTCTCCTTCAATTTTTACGAAGCAACCCAACCCTCCACTGACGTTAATTAAATTCCATAGTAGCAATGGCTCCTTAAAAAATTCTAAAAAACGTTGTCCAAAAAAATTTAAAAAGCTTGTAAATTTTGAGAGTTCGTAAATTTTAAGTAAAAAAAAACTCTTAAATTACTCGTTTTAGGAAACTCTTTTGGGGAATTCTTTTAAATAAAAAATAGTGTTATTTTAATTAAAAGAAAACGTAAAATTTACGTGAAAAACATATCCTCAATTTTTATGAGCTGCAACTTTTCCTTTTATACTTTTCTGTTCACCACTTTTTCCCCCTCGTTTTTGCCCGCAGGAAGTTTATAAAATAAAATACGTAAATTTTACTTAGAATTTACGTAAAAAAATATACTTAAAAGAGTTTTCTTCAATTTTATGGAAAAACAGCCCCAATAAAGGTTTCCTGATACGAATATTTCAAGAGCTTTTTTGCGTAATTTTCAAGTGGTTTTGAAGTAAATTTTAGGTTCTCTTTAAATTTACGAGTTTTTTACAACTTTTCTCAACAGCCACTGCTACTACGGTTGCTTCAACCGATTTAGTTGTATTCTGAATATTTCATACGTTCTTGGGCACCTATTACTTGCATTAAAGGTATCGAAATGAAATGCAGGCAATTTTTTTTTTTCCATCTGTAGTCGCAGAACAAGCATATTGATGGTAACACTCCCAAACCTCCTATCTGGCTTTGCGATGTTGTCGACCTCCTGTCATGCTTTATATTTTAAATTAAAAACCACGCAATGTCAATTCTGAAAACCTTCCACGATTCGTCTTCTCTATACGAAGCAAATTCTGAGAAAATTTCAAGGAATACTGTTGTTTTGTTCTCCCTTGAAAAATAAATCAGGAGCAACTAACACAACATTTAAACGAGGACGAAACCATGCATTTCTCGTTTTCCCCTCCGCGCTAAGGAAGGACACCGTATGGACATTCGAGTGTTGCCAAATTTCCCTTGATAAAACATGTATTTTTGACAACAGTCATGCAAATTTATATTTTAGATTGAATTGCGTACAAAATTGTCTGAAAATTTTGGAAAGTAATATTCGCATTTTCCCCAGTAAATTCGGTTTTTTACCGGAAGAAATTTGGCAACGTTTGAAAGCTCATACGGCGTTGCTTCCCTAGCATGATGGGAGTATATTCTCTTTCTCTGGCTCAGAGATGCGCCGATACGAATTGCAGTTTACGAACAGCCTCATGACAATATTACGTTCAATGAGCCCCCTGGACGATATAAGTAAGTTTGTAATTATATTGATCTTTAAGTTAATTGTTTTGTAAACATTTCCATTCAGATTTATTTTATATGGTTTATTCATAAATTTTTAGGGGGATTTAGACGATATGAGGGAGTGCCAACTCCCTGAAGGGTTTCGGGATGATAGGGGATTTTGATTGATGATAGTGTCGCAGAGCGCCAAAGAGCGCTATGAAGGTGGCTTTTATGTATGTATTTAATTATTTCATTTTATTTTTTATTATTAAAAAAAATCAGTTACAACTATGGCACTATGCTTCTATAATCAGTGCATATGATGTGCAGCATTTAGAATCGGATTACAATAAAATGAAATGGATCACGTAAAACAAAGCTAAAATTAAATGCATTAGAGCCGAGTCATTTTAACTAGCTACTGATTGTGAGTCATGCACAATGCGAATAGACAAACATCGAAACATAAAATAGAAAACTCAATCTAGAACCTGCATGACCAGAGAAAAGACCCGTGAGCTTTACGATGGTCAAAAAAAAAAAAAAAAAAAAAAAAAAAAAAAAAAAAAAAACCTCTTTTTTTAGGTAAACCTTTGCTCCACTCAAAATTCCTGGTGCTGCTGAACCTCAATGACATTTTGGTACCTCTACGTGGATCCGGAGCCCTCCCCTTTTTCGAAAAATGAGCTGATTTTTAGGATTTTTTGTGAACCATATCACTATAGCAATATTCCACTATGAGCGCCTGTTACTACAGATCGCAATGAAATGCATCTACCATAATGAAGCTTTTGTGAATAAACGTGCTCTAAAGCACGATCTCGGATCGGAGCGCCTCCACTTCCTGTGATACTCTACGCTTTGTCGCAGAGTTAGTTTAGTTGCCTGTCCGATCTAAACTCAACTAAGGGCACGAATCTTACTACACTTTCCATTGAATGAGCCTGTTATTACCATGTTTTTAAGGAAGGAAACGTGTCTATTTGCATTTAAGGTCAAATAATCAGTGCTCCAATCGTGTTCTTTAATTTCTAAATTTCATGTTTTCCGATTTATTCACTGGTGGCTTGCAAATTGTCATTGATCTCTAATTGCCTTCGAAATTTAATAATGAAAAACTAAGGTGATGCGCGGTTAAAGGCATCTCCTTTCTCACGTTGACTTAATCCGTAGTTTTCCGAATAGCCTGTGTCACACTACTAAAGCTAGCCATCAAAATATCAAGGTCAGGTGTTCTGCCGTGCTAAGGAAGAACGCCGTATGAACTTTCAGGCGTTGCCAAATTTCCTTTGATAAAACAAGAATTTCCTGGTAAACATATGAATATTTTCCTGCCAATTTTTCAGATAATTTTGTTCGCAATTTCACTTAAAGTTCCTGAAAATTTCAAGGAAAAATATTGATAGCTTTCTTCAAAAATATAAATTTTATTGAGGGAAACTTGGCAACTCTCGAATGTTCATACGGCGTTCTTCCTTAGCACGGTAGTGTTGTGATTGGCTTATTCGATGACTTGGACCGATCACAGCACTTGACCTTCACATTTTGATGGAGTTTTTTGATAGTGTGACACAGGCTACTGAAGGAACGTAACTCTATTCCAAAGTTGCAAAACTGAGTAAAAAAAAAAAAAAATTTTTTTCACAAGAATACACCTCTGCATTTTGGTCCTAATTTTTTTTTATATTTTTTTTAATGAGAAATTGAAGAAAATCGAAGAAATGTTCAGTTAGAGTTTCCCGAGAATTTGCTGGTAAAAATAAAATTTGCGAGGAAAATTTCGGCAACATATAAATGTAGTTAGGTTCTTTCGTGACAGAAATGGCGAATGGTTTCAAAAATAACGATTACGGTTGATTTTAAGCCGAAGAGGTCTGCAAACAAACCGTAGCCCAGCTTTAAATGAACGCTGTTTTCAAGACAGAAATAATTCACAAATCCATGAACGATACAGACGTGTGTGTGAGCGAGGAGGGGTGAGGGTGTGTGTGTGTATGAAAGGGGAAGAGTCACGAATCCCCGGCTTCGTCTCTATGGTGATTTGCGTAAACAAAATATAGGGCAATTCAAGTGTCATCGCTTGTGCGTTACTAATATGCTCATATTCATCTTCTGTTCGAGTTTTCCTTCTTCTGTGAAACAATATGATTTTATGTATGACACGCAAGTGCCGGTCTTTCCAGGGAGCGTGAAAAACGAATTGACGTGAAAAATTGAAACGTTGGAATTGGAATTTTTTTTGGTGATTTCACCGAGTAATGTAAAATTTCGACGAGGAAACGTGTGTTGTGGTGCTTCAATTCTTATCAGTCCTGTGGTTCATTGCTAAACATTTATCGGTGTGAAGGAAGGAACACAAAAATTCTGAGAGGTTGATTAGAACTTTCAAAAATATTTTTAAACTTTTTGCGGGAATTTTAAAATACTCGACATAATAATACTCACTCAATTTCATGTAAAATTTTGACGAGGAAACTTGTGTTGTGGTGCTTCAATTTTTTTATCAGTCTTGTGGTTCACTGCTTAACATTTATTTGTGTGAGGGAAGGAAGACTAAAATTCTGCGAGGTTGATTTGGACCTCTTAAAAATATTTTTAAAATGTTTGCAGGAATTTTAAAGTATTCGATAGAAAATATTGACTAGAAGAGTTTCTTACAGTCAATATTCGATCCTCATTTAATGAGAATCTGATCATCGGCGAGTAACAATTTTTGCCATAATATTATATCAAAAATTAAGAAAAAAAATTAATATCTCAAAATTAAGATAAAAAATTAACTTCGCATTAAAATGTTGGAAAAATAAAATAAAAGCAGAAATTCTTGCACCCCGCGATCGAGATCTCTGGTATGGTAGTTTTACCGTCGACGTAGGAAGAATGGAAATCAAAAACCTGATAGATGCCAGGAAGAGTTGCTAAGGTTGAGCAAGATACTCTTATCTGTAAAAACGACCTAAATGCTCTTACTTCACGGACATTTCATTGAGACATTTTTTCCTTAATTTTGAGATAATCTCACGACAAAAATTGTTACTCCCCGATCATGATATTCCCATTAAATGAAGACAGCTGCACGATCCTACGATTCTGATAACGTTCACCGTTCCTCGCGTCGTATGTTTTGATCATTTTTATAACGATGGCTAGAACGGATTGAGGTTATTTTCATCGACAATTTAATTTCATGCACAGTGTTTTCTATATCGTTATAGTGCTTCTATCGTGCCGCAATGAGAATTCATGAGATATAGAGGCAACTTCTGTGGGCGATCCTTCTTCATTTGCGTCTTAACAGTAGCGGTCAAGCGCATGACGTTCAACTCTATTGAGGTGCGCGCGGTGAGACCGGTGATATATGCTACGATGTGTCCCTCTGCCTTTTTCATAAACAATTTTACAACGTGAATCCCCCCCCCCCCCCCCACGGGAGAATGGATCGGCGTCGCGACGGGACCGGGATGAGAACTTTGGCAACAGAGCGACCTTTCACCCCATTCAACGCCCAACGGCACTTCTTTGGGCCCCGCTTGACTTTGAAGTCACCACTTTTAACCAGGTAGGTGGCACGATCATTCTTGAGTTTTTTTTTTTTTTTTTTTTTTTTTTTTTTGTTTAATCACCATCCAATTCCGTTACTACAGAATTAAAAATTTACATCAAAAGAAAATAGAACTATCACAAGTGAAAAAAATAAATATAAATAAAAAATGGTTTATCAATTTTTGGGTGGCTGCCGGAATCACAGTTGGGCATAACATCAGCAGCATTCTTGAGTATTGTATGTGCTAACCTGGAGGTCAGGTTGAAAGGAATGAGATGAAAAAAAATAATGGGTTGAAGGAATGGGGTTATTGAAAATTGAAATGTATGCGAAACTGCAAAAACACGTATCTCGGACACCGCAGACCTTCTGCAGTCGAACAGTGTCGACATACAAATGTCGAATAAGTACACAACTCTGTGTACTGATGTTAAATTTTAAAAAAAGAAAATGAAAGAAAGGAATTGGTGTCTTGGGCGGGGGCAAGTTGCTCCATAAGGGGTGCGAAAAATCACTTACTCTTTCGAAAAACAGCGGATGTAGTCTTTTTTAAAATGACTGTATGTCGTTAAGACTTTCTTAAAATTTAAAGTTCTAAAGTTCCTTTTATAGAGGAGGATTTGCTCTTTAATATATTTCTTGACCAAACCTTATTTGATGCACGAACATCAAAATACACAGCTTAGAAAACCTTGAACGCGATTTTCTCAAAGCTTAAAACTCTACATCCGCTGCTTATATATATATCAAATGATTTTATAAATGAATATCTAAGAGAAACAATATTTGGGAAATATTATTTCCTCGGAAGTCAAAATAATATGTAAAAATAGAGGCCTTTGAAATTTATCTCGACAAACGGATTCAGGACACTTTATTAAACAAATAATAAAATAACAAAATTGTGACTTCGAATTTATTTTATTTCATGGAATCCTTTTCTTTTCCATTCATTTTAAATCTCTGTTTTCACAATTCTATCCACAACCAACGAACACTTTTAGATACAATTTTAATTTTCTGTTCGAAAAAAATACAATTTTATCCAAAAAGAAAGCAATATAACATTTGCTAACAGTGTTTCGTACCTTTCTACATGCAAAACAAGGTATTAAACTTAAAGTCGATGCCTTAAAATTAAATATCCTAAAGTCACATAAGCTCTGGCAGAATACGGCATCATCATGCACTGAATTATGATAGATGCACAGGAACAAAGCTGAACAGTTTTCCGTGTGGCATAAACAAAATTTTGAAGGTGCTTTGTATGTACTCTCTTTATAAAAAAGTTCAACTATTCAAGTTTGAGGAGTGTTTCCTCTGATAAATTCAAATATGAGGTACTTAAGGCGTGCCAATCTACAGCGCAAGTTGACGACCGAAGTTGGCTCAAAGATGTACTGAAAGACATTAGTAGAATTTTAGAATTTTTTCTAACGGAACATTAAAACGTTGCTGTTGGTCCTCTACATGCATCGTAGATTTGCGCGCCTTGAAAATGTACTTTGGAGGTGTGAACAACCATTTATCGTAAGCATGATACTTCATTGTGCTTTCAAGTACAAGTCTTTTAGTGTATTTTCCGAAGGAAAGATACACTATTGCGTTCTCCCTCATGGTGGGACCTAGACCTGGGACCATGTAAAGAGCACTGATCTCGAGTCGTAGATCACGAATATATATGTCATTCAGTTTCTGTCATATACAGGGTTATTCAAAAGTTACGCACCACTGGCCATAACTGGCCATAATTAGAACTAAAGTTATGGCCAGTGGTGCGTAAATTTTGAATAACCCTGTATGTATATATGTAGTTAGTTAGTTAGTTTTAGTTAACGACGATCAGCATCTAGGCTATTTACGTCGGGGACTAGGCAATATATGTATGTATGTGAGTGTGTATGTATATATGTATGTATGTATTTCAGCCAGCGTGAGGATTTTTTAGTTTTCAGAGCGTTGAGCGGCAGTTAATTTTTTTTTTATTTTTTGGCAAAATTATGAAAGTAAATACAAAGTGGAACTAAAAAATTATGAAAGTAAATACAATTTGGAACTAAAAAAATTCATATTCTCACAATTAGCCAAAGGCGTATGTTTATAATCTAATAAAAAGAAAACATAAAGCACACAACATTGAGCGCCTGTACATAAAAGTGCAGCGTCGGAAGCGTTGCTAAAGCATCTCGTCTGCTATTCCAAATAGGTACCTACTAATCGCCCTCGCTATGTCAAGTATAGTTGTAGCACTTATAAGTATTGCGTTGAATTATTTTCTCCGATACGCAAACATGAATATTGGTCTCTCGTCACAGATCATTGATACGATCAGAAGAAAAGTAACTCTTCGCTGTTCTCCTTATTTCTTTCAAATGCTTTTTAACCAAACGCTTAGACATTTTGAAGTAACTCTGAACAAATCTAAATTTTCATCGGTAATCAATTTGTATATTCGCTTTTGTCTTTTCGTGGCATATCCATATATTTATTCTGGAATGAAAAAGTAAATTACAGTAACTCAAGCTAGTAAGATACTAAAAATATACAAATTCTTGTATTTTAAGTCGGATATTCGAGCAAGTTTGCTAGGAAACTTGGTGTTTCTCCGAAATTACAGAGCTTTAATTCATGGATTCAACGAGAAAAAAAGTAGGAATCAAGTTGGAATTTCCAGTAATGTCTAATGGATTTTTTTCTAGTTTCACGCTTCAGTACTCGCACAAATGAGCTATTTTTCGTCCGTTAAGATTACTTGCCTGTGAGAGATGAACGAAAAACGGAGCGGCAGTGAAAAGAACGTATGTGAAACTTTTCATTTTCATGCAAAAGAATGGTCAACAACTATCAGTTAGTGTTTTATTCATTCATGAAAAGTGCTGGGAAGAGGGGCATGAGACATTGTAATTTGACTATACTATCGACCCCTGGGTATTACTACCAAAACCAGCACCTATTTTGTCGGCGATTAGCCGAGGGTAAAACCCTCGTTTCCACCGTCCACCACGAGGAGGAACCGACATCAGACGGCAACGCTTCCACCGTCCAACTTACAACTCCCATGGCATTACGTTAATTTGAAATTCAAAATTTTGAAGAAATTTTGAAGAAGTTGAGAAGAAATTTTAAAAG
>NW_017566800.1:1489206-1513700 GCF_001854935.1 Bemisia tabaci
TCATCTCATTTTCATCTCATTTTCATCTCATTTTCATCTCATTTTCATCTCATTTTCATCTCATTTTCATCTCATTTTCATCTCATTTTCATCTCATTTTCATCTCATTTTCATCTGATTTTCATCTCATTTTCATCTCATTTTCATCTCATTTTCATCTCATTTTCATCTCATTTTCATCTCATTTTCATCTCATTTTCATCTCATTTTCATCTCATTTTCATCCCCTTTTCATCCCCTTTTCATCCCCTTTTCATCCCCTTTTCATCCCCTCTTCATCCCCTTTTCATCCCCTTTTCATCCCCTTTTCATCCCCTTTTCATCCCCTTTTCATCCCCTTTTCATCCTCTTTTCATCCCCTTTTCATCCCCTTTTCATCCCCTTTTCATCCCCTTTTCATCTCCTCTCCTTCTTATCTCTTTTTCATCTCATCACCTTTCCATCTCATTATCATCTCATTTTCATTTCATCTCCTTTTTATCTCTTTTCCACCTCATCTCCTTTTCATCTCCTTTTTATCTCTATATCATCTATCCCTTTACCCATCTCTATATCTATCTCTATACCTATCTCTACCTATCTCCCCTATCTCTATACCTTTTTATCTCATTTTCATTGCATTCCCTTTTATCTCCTTTTCATCTCTTTTTCATCTCATCTTCTGTTCGTCTCCTTTTCATCTCTTTATTCGTGTCTTAGTGAGGGCATTTACATCCAAGTAATCACTTCCATTTTAGTTCGAATTCGTACCAACAAGATGCAAATGATTCAATATTTATATGAGCTACATTAAATAATTTTTCAATCAATTATACATCTGCATACATATTAAATTTGGAAAGTCCTTTTTTTATTACCTCATCCATTTAAATAGGCGAAGAAAAATGTTGGCATTTGGAAATTTAATAAAATTGTATACGGTAAAGTAAAAACGTATGTGTACATGGGAGTAAAAGGGAGGTATAGATATTTTTATAAAGTTCAGATACTAGTTCAAATAAAGCACAGGCACCGACTGATTAAATTTAATCAAATGCTTCAGTTTAAAGATGGCTCATTAACTTTGGCAAAAACAGTACCGCCACACAGTGGATAGAGTCTATTAGAGCGGTCGGACTTGAAATTTTTGAGTAAACTGCAAATTTTGATGTTTGTATCGTCCCTTTTTAAATTTCAGGGGTGCTTAAAGAAGATTTCACGAGAAAATCAATGGACCCACTTTTAGAGTCTCAAAGTTTTGTTTAAACAGAGTTATAAGCGTTTAAAGTTTCCAAATTTTGTCCGACCTCTCCTATTGACTCGATCCACTGTGCGCCATCTTCTGTAGGATTCGACGTGATATTATCAGGGGCTGCATGTTGTAATGATTGCAAATCAAATGAATTTCGAATGAAAATAACTTTAGATAATGGAGTCCGTCCTTTCTCATCCGTATATCCAGGGCCGGATTTACATGTTTAGCGCCCTAGGCTAAACTTAAGGTGGCGTCCTTAAAAGTAGGCGCTCTCGCGGACCCCCCCCCCTCCAGATCAGAAGGAGGATGTTAGGTGTCAGGAAAATGTTCAAATTTACCTTTAAAATAACACGATTTTAAACAGTTTTGAGGTACGTTTACGTTTGCAAGTTGGTTTTGGAAAATAAAAAGTAACAAAAGACTCGTTAGATTAGAAAAAAAAATTAATTCTCAAAAATTTTGCGCCCTTCAGAATGTTGCGCCCTAGGCTACAGCCTATGTAGCCTATTGGTAAATCCGGCCCTGCGTATATCCCCCATCATGTCTTACCCACAAGTATTCATAATTGAGTTGATATTGCTTTTAAGATGCTAAAAAGCGTAGCTTGCTCCGATGAGCAGTCAGGCTAGGACATAGGTAAATAAGAGCACTGGACGTGCATTGCAACTCTCAATTGTACAGCTGAACTTGCTGTATATTTTCCTTTGATTCAGAAAATTGTTTCTATAAAATCTCCGGGCGAATTCAATAATTAATTTAGACGGTTTGCCATCTCTTCAATTTTTTTATCAGTAACAGTAATCTAATATACCCGGGGCAACACGAATATTGGCAGCACTGCCGACACGCATAACAATTTCACGGGTCTGCTCAGGCGACGCTACGGGGGCAAGCAAATGGACACCTTGGGTCTCAAGGGTATTACGACGAGAATATTGTTCAATTGCATCAAACTCTATTTTTAAACTTTCTACTGCACTTTTAGTGTCTCAATTCCACTCTCTACGACGGAATCCCCCCCCCCCCCAAGTAACTTTTTTCCTTATTCATCCTCTGTTCTATATAATAATTAATTTATGCTAGAGAAAGGGGAATTTTAACCCTAAAACAAAAATCGTATTGATGCAAAAGATAGGAGTAAGGAGCTGTAATTTATTGTTAGGAAAAATAACTACCAATTGTGCAACTATCATTACTAATTAAAAAGATGAGAAACGAAATGAAGATAATCATATGAAATCACATGAATGGATGGGAGTTATTGGTGAAAGAGGAGGGTATAGAATTTTCGTGAGCATTGTGCGTTTGAATTATCAAGAAAAGTTAAGAAAAAAATAGTCCCATACCTACCCATTAGACCTAAACCCATCCACTCTTTAACAAAAACTGAACGAAAAAAAACAGAGATGAGAAAGAGGTTTTAATTATTCGTCCCGACATCATGGACCCCTGCCAACTCAGACATATTTTATCTGCCGAAGGGGTTTTCTCTACCGCCCTCAGGCCTTGCCGTGCACCCGGGTCCTGGGTCATTGGTTTCGGCCTTCAACGGATGCCATGGCTGCCGACCGTCCAACGGAAGTGCAAGCACTACTGCGACCCCAAACCAAAAGCTGCGGTATCGTACGCCCCCCGTTCTAATAATACTGGGCGCTAGAATAATTAAAAACCCTGAGGGGGAGGGACTGAAAAGTAAAGTACGAAAGTTAATTGAATTTTTGTTCTTTTCTACTTTCTCTCCATCCTGTTCTCCTTTCTTTTCTCCTTTTCTCTCGTTACTTCCTGCTCTTCTTCTCTCTTTTCTTCTCTCTTTTCTTCTCTCTTTTCTTCTCTCTTTTCTTCTCTCTTTTCTTCTCTCTTTTCTTCTCTCTTTTCTTCTCTCTTTTCTTCACTCTTTTCTTCACTCTTTTCTTCTCTCTTTTCTTCTCTCTTTTCTTCTCTCTTTTCTTCTCTCTTTTCTTCTCTCTTTTCTTCTCTCTTTTCATCTCTCTTTTCATCTCTCTTTTCATCTCTCTTTTCATCTCTCTTTTCATCTCTCTTTTCATCTCTCTTTTCATCTCTCTTTTCATCTCCCTTTTCATCTCTCTTTTCATCTCTTTTATCATCTCTCTTTTCATCTCTCTTTTCATCCCTCTTTTCATCTCTCCCCCTATCTTTTCTTCTCTCTTTTCTTCTCTCTTTTCATCTATCCCCTTCTCTTTTTTCTCTCTTTTCTACTCTTTTTTTCTACCTCTTTTTCTTCTCTTTTTTTCTGCCTCTTTTTCTTCTCTTCTCTTTTTTTCTCTTTTTTCTACCTCTTTTTCTTCTCTTGTCTTCTATCTCTTTTTCTTCCTCCTCTTCTCTAGCAGAATAAATCTCACTTAATTGAAAAAGTTTTTTGATGCAAGAGGCTACGCATGCAGAATCAATGGCAAATCTTGAGACGTCCAAGCGCTGCAAAATTTATAAATTTATGTTCGAGAAAGGAGCATTGCAGCCCCAGAACGAAAATTGCATAAGTGAAATAATATATTGCTATGGAAATTATTTAACAAGGATGAAACTATCATTACTAATTTACAAAAAGCGGAACGAAATGGAGATTGTCGATAGAATGTAGAATGAAGATATTAATATGACAAATTTCATTTTAAATTTTCTTTATTTTCCAAACGTAGAACACTCACGAAAACTTTAATCATCCCTCTTTCACCAATAACTCCCCTCCATTCAGATGACTTCGCACAATCGAAACGAGATACGCGGTCTAGTAGGTTCACCTTCGTCGTTTGTTAGATTTATCCCTGCCGCTCAGGAATTAAAACACTGAAATCTTTTTGATAACATTACTTTATTCCTAATTATGTAAAATTATATTTTGCAATGAGGAATTAATATTTTAGGCTCATTTTTAAAACAGCGCAAGTGCCATCAATGTTCTTATGTTCTTATGCAGAATGTGTGCTGCTTCTTCTTCTTTATCTTCCTTTTTGTCCAACCCTCCCTTTCCTTGCTATTTTTGTTCTTCATCGTTTCTCTCTTCTTCTAGTTCCTCTTACATCTTTACTTCTTCTCCCTCTTTTCTTTTCCTTGCTCTTGATCATCTTCTTTCTCTTTTCCTTCTTTTCCTTATTATCCTATCTTTTATCTCTCTCTTTTCCTGTCTCTCTTTTCTCTCTTATTTACTCTCTTTGTCTTCCCTCTTTATTCTCTCCTTCCTCTTTTTCTTTATAACTTTCCTCCTCTTTCTTTTCTTTTCTCTCTTCTTCCCTTCCTTCTTTTCTCTCCCTTCCTTTCCCCCTCTTTCTCGCCCCCTCTCCTTTCATCGTTTTCTCTCACTTCGTCTTGCTCTCCTTTCTTTCCTCTCTTCTTCATGCTCTTCTCTCTCCTCTCTTGTCTTGCTTCTTCCTGATTTCCTTTCTCTTCTTTTCTTCCTATTCTTCACTCTCTTCTACCCATTCTTCTCCCTTTCTTTTGTCTCTTTTTCTCCCTCCTCTTTCCATTCTTTTTCCTCTTCTTCTTCCTCTCTTTGCTCTTCCTCCTCTCCCAATTTAATTTTCTCTATACAGATAGGTGCATTTATGAATGATCCACAAATATTAATTCCTTACTAGCTGCTCCGGACGCCCTACGGGCGCCCTCCACAGCTAGCAATGGTGGCGAGTACCTTAATTGGAATCGGAGCAATTAGTTGAATCTACTTAATAATGATGAATAAAATGTCTGTAACAATACGTGTTGTTAGCAATACGCAATACTGCAGTTAATAAGTCAGGGTCAGTCAAGCCGCAGAGAATAAGATGCCAGGATATCAAGAAGCTGTGAGGCAGAGTAGCCGAGGGATGGCGAAGGAATGTGGGTGGCGAGTGACGAACTGACGAACGACGATGCAACCCAAACTTCCTTCTTTGAGGTTGGTGGAAGGAGAGCTATACGAAAGAAAACGGAGATAGCCGAAAGAACGTGGTGGGAGGGGTGGCTGAGACCCTAGAGGGGGTATCTAGGGACGGGCAAGCAGGTAGCGGCCGGATGACCGCTCAAAACAGCTGAACTTTACTCGTCGATAAAAGTAAGAAAATTTGAGAAAATCGAAAAAACAATTACAGCCTGCAAATCTACAGATCAGAAGCTTTCATTTAAAAAAAACCCCATGCAAATCGGTCCGATGGTTCTCTCAAAGTTAATGCCCCAAAATGCGGACTTTAGTCAGAATAAATGGGAGAAAATTTGAGCCCAGCTAAACTTCACTCGTTGATAAAAGTAAGACAATTTGAGAAAAACGAAAAAACGACCACAGCCTGTAAATCTACAGATCACAGGCTTTCATTTAAAAAAAACCCCATGCAAATCGGTCCGGTGGTTCTCTCAAAGTTAACGTCCAAAGATTCGGACCTCCGTTTTAATGCATCGAAGACAATTTTAGAAAATTATGGGAGAAAATTTGAGAAAATCAAAAAAACGATCACAGCCTGCAAATCTACAGCTCAGGGGCTTTCATTTAAAAAAAATCCCATGCAAATCGGTCCGGTGGTTCTCTCAAAGTTAATGCCCCAAGATTCGGGACTTTGCATTTTAATATATAGGATTACATAATGTATATAGTCAATAGGATTCCCAGGAATAAAAACCCAGTAGCCAGTGATAAACTTCAGACACTAGTTATCACGCAGCCAATGAATGTAACCAAATGCATGAATCTCATTGAACGCTGTAGAAAAACAGGCAATCCATGCATGAGTCAAGAATTCGCCCCATTTAGTCGGCCATTAAATGTATGATTCAAAGTTAATCAAGCTTATATTACAAAAAAAAAAAAAAAAAAAAAAAAAAACTAATCAAGAATTAAAAAATCAAAATATCTCATGCCTATCAACTAAACTTAATCTATCAAGCGGTTTTCGTAACGAGAGCGTCAATTGAGGGGCTTGGAAGGCAAGTGGGATGTGTGCAGTTTTTGAAAAAATTGACATGTAAATGATTTTAACTAAAGCTAGTCTCGAAATGCACCGTGTGCAGATTTCACTCCTAAAATCCAATGTTTAAACAGCAAAAAGTGAGTTCAAACTTTCTTGCCGCCATAAGGCTCCGCGTAATTTTGCACAATTAAACACGTAATCCTTGAAATAGTAAAAGCGGGTTTTTCGCAAGTGTCATCCAAGCCCCTTGCCTAAAAGAGGTCAATTTAATCAGTTTTTGAGATTCATGTGTTTACTGCTTTCTATCCCTCTTTTTTAAGTTTGCGTTCGCTGAATAATTGAGGCCTTAATTTTGATTTTTGTAAGTTCCAAAAATACCCTGCAATTTGGAGGGTATACAACCTGCACAGTTATTCATCAATGCAGTTTGTGTGAGCCTATTTGGGGAATGATGCTGAATATATTTGAATTTTTTCTTTCCTTTTGCCGCCATTGCGGAGAATTGGTTGACTTCGCTGAGGGAGGGTTTTTTTTTTTTAATTTTCCTCAGACTCGTTCATAGGTAGACAAAGTTAAAACAAAAGAAAATATATCGATTGTGACAAGAACCCCACCATGCTTTAATTCGTGTGGCTTGATGGAAGCCTTCAAGCTAAATTAGTCTAACTCCAAAATAAGGCCGATATATAATATTTCTCTCACGATTCATTTCATTAGATAAAAAACATAAAAGTAAATGCTGCCGATGCAAAACTAACTATTGCTAAACTGAATGCTTCTGGGATTTAGTGAGTAAGTATTCGCTTTCGAAATCTTATGGATTTTGCGAGAAAATTGTGACATTGGCCCCCCTTCTTAGATTGGTCTCCGATATGATATACGAAAATATTGACATTTTTATGACGGGGGTATTTTTTTTTAAGTTTAAAATTTGGCATCGTTGCAACGAAAGGTAAAACAATTTCCCGGTCATATAAATTTCAATATTTACATATCTGATATCGGAGAATAACATACTGAACATTCGGACCAATCGAAGGAGCGGGAGGGGGGGGGGCAATGTCACAATTATTTCGCAAAATCCAAAATTATGAAGCTTGAAACTTTGCAACGATGCAGCGGGAGCAAAAGAATTTTCTCAATCATGACAATTTCAGAAAAGTTGTACCGCATATCGGAGATTAATATACTAAAAATTCAGATGAATCCAAAAAGAAATGAGGCAAGGGGGGATTTAAGTGCCCTACATGAGCCTTTTTACCAAAAAAAAGCCTAATAACCTCATAAAATCGCGATTATTTCTCCAGGAGCTCCAACAACCTGTTTCGAAAATGTGGTTTTTAGTATTAGAGAGATCTCCTCTTGACATTTTAGCTCAAATTTGTCGCTCTTGACAAACTTCGGACCCCTTCAGGAGCACCGTGCCGAGTTTGGTAGTTTTCGAACTGAGAGCGATACAATTATAGGCAACGCAGAATGGAGTTAGACTGATTTTACTAAGATCCGCCTACATGGCGACTGCTTATTGTATCGTTGGTGAGGAAGAATACTGTGCCAGCTAACTTTGAAAATTGAGAGGATAAACAAAAGGTCGATTCGTTCGCAATTAATTCTGAGAGCAGGAGTTGGAGAGATTTTACCGTGATGAAGCGATGATCCGTGAATTCAGGAGCAGTTAATTCTGAGAGCAAGGGTTTGAGAGATTTTACCGGGAAGAAGCGATGATCCGTAAACTCAGGAGCAGCTCTGATGCAAAGTGAAAATTCTCAGTCTTCGCACGCCGCCTTGACGAATGTTGGAGAGGCCACAAAATAATTACTGCAAAAGAAAGAAAAGAATGCTGAAATAGATACATTCAACATAAAATTGTCATAAATGTAATAATACCGTTCCCGAAGAGCACAGAGCAACGAAAATTTGAAAGAATGGTACAAGTTAATGGAAAGAAATTGCAATATTTTCCCATTTAAATTGCATTATTTTTACATCGTTTGATTAGGAAATTCCCATTTCAAACGATCAAATAGTTCTATGTATAAGGCAGTTAGGAAATTGCAATTAAAAACAAGCGGGAAAGTTCTAATACTGTCGTATTAGAAAAGCGCTCAGGTGTTAGTAAATGTATTTAGTGAAGAAAGGAAGTATAAACTCCGTCGACTTGGCTGGGAAATGGAAATAAAACATCAGCTGATAGCAAACAAAGGTTACCAAGGAAACCCTTAACGCGTATTTTCGTTTCCCGAAAATGAGCTCACCGTTGAGCTCATCAGGCGCGTTTTTTTTAGGCTTCATTTAAGTTCAACGATCAATTTCGATAAGAATTACTCTACCGCTAAGAAATTTTCTTATAGACAAACGATCGAAACTACCTGCGTATTACGTTAAAAGCATAAAATACAGTTTTCACAGCTTTATTTATTTTAAAAATGGACCCCCCCCCAAAAAAAAAAGCCTACACATCGATGAGCTGGTGCGCCATTTAAACGAATTAGCACTAGTATACTAGTACTCTAGAGGCAAGTCGAAATCAAAAAGCGCTGCCTATCGGCTGAGCGCTTAAAAGTGCACCTTATCGCGATTTTACTCCAATAAATTTTAAAAAGAGGAGTCCCTTCAAGCAGAGAATAGACAACATACGCATCACTCCGATCTGATAGCAGTAACTTGCCATGTAATCGCAATTTATTGGAACATGTGCTGCTTTTAATTGAATCAGTGAGTTCGAAAACACAACAACTCGAAGAAAAAAAATTGTTCAGGAAACACCTAAAACTGCGCAGCGGGCGAGGAAGTTAGTTTAAGAAAAACCTTTTTGATGCCAAAGAACAAGTACTTAGAGACTTTGTGAAGCATCAAGTTGAAATCGATACACCATATTTGATGACAGAGAATTGAGCGTTTAAAAATTTCCGAGTTGGTGTTTTTCGTTCTCACAGACTTTCACATCCTGATTTTTCATAGTCTGCCCTGAAAAATTTTTCGAATCGACCATTTGTCTTTTCTCTCAATAACCCTACTATTTCAATTTCTAAGCAGGTAAAACTGCGTATTCACGCAATGGATGAGACTCCCCCCCCCCCCCCCCCCCCCCCCCCCCNTGGAGACTTTAACGCGAGGGTACAAAAGGTGGACGCGATACGACTATTTTAACTTCCAAGGTGATAAAATTGCATATCGACAAAATGAAGGAGAATCTCTTCTCAGCTGACTCAAAGACCTTAACACAGGAGTAGAAAAGTTGGATGGGTCAAGAGCAGAGACCGAGACTAGACAACGGGTTCCGCCGCAAGCACGGTAAGACGGCGCGATGCGTGAAGTATACCTACAGTTTTGCAGGCTCTCCGCGATCATTTTTCGCGCTAAGCTCAAAGTTTCGGAATCAGAATTACATACCTACCATACATAGAAACTTTTGTGTTCATTTTCTGCGATACGTTAAAAACTTCCGGGACTTGTCAGCTCTTCTAAGACAGAGCTTATAGTCTCCATGAAGAGTAGGCTTTTAGGGGAAATTAAACTTCAGTTTTGGCCTTAGCACAAGGCAGAGTCTTACAACCCGGCCCTATGTTCATTGTCCATCCTCATTTTCCACACGTTCATTTTTCCAATTTTTCTAAGGCACGACTATAGCTTGTGAGAGGAGCATGTTATCATGACATTAAGTTCTTCAAGACGCGCGCCGAGTAAGAATTATAATAATTGAAATGACGTACGGTAAACGCATGTTACCTCATACACGCTGTGCTCTTTCTCATAACAGGTCCATCATTCATGTCTCACAAATGTCTGTGCATTTCCGCGAGATGAGAAAGGAAAGCTAATAGTTTTTGCTCAAGTTTTTTTCCTGAATCTGTAAAACCCATCCAGACGCATATTTAAAAGGGCAGGAATTTAACCCATACAATCAGTGGTTCGCAGATGAACAATTATTGTGGTCGGTATAAAGTTTAATTTTTCTGAGGCGCAGGGTTCGTATACGTCATCTTTATAACACGTCAAGGGGTGACTAGCGGGAGGTCCGTGTTAAATTGTGCTTTAAATTGAATCAGTGAGCTCGAAAACACACCAACTCGGATTTTTTTCGATTTTCACTTTTTTACGGTTTAGTAACACTCATGGATAGAAGCATCTGCACGTAAAAAGAAATTTCGAAATTACAATCGGAAGTGCTCGAAACAGCGACGGGGAAAAGGGAAAAATCGAAGTATTTCATTGAAAATACCAATTTTTGGCAATTTCAAGGGAAACGGGTGACCATCCGATTTTGCGGTTTTCTTTTCCGGTTCAGTATACCTTGTACCAATAAGGTATATAAATATTTAAGCGTTATTCAGGTCGACAAATTTCCCTGGGTAAAATTTTCTGGTAGGTAAAATTCCTGCCCTTTAAAAGATGCGTCTGGATGGGTTTTACAGATTCAGGAAAAAAACTTGAGCAAAAACTATTAGCTTTCCTTTCTCATCTCGCGGAAATGCACAGACATTTGTGAGACATGAATGATGGACCTGTTATGAGAAAGAGCACAGCGTGTATGAGGTAACATGCGTTTACCGTACGTCATTTCAATTATTATAATTCTTACTCGGCGCGCGTCTTGAAGAACTTAATGTCATGATAACATGCTCCTCTCACAAGCTATAGTCGTGCCTTAGAAAAATTGGAAAAATGAACGTGTGGAAAATGAGGATGGACAATGAACATAGGGCCGGGTTGTAAGACTCTGCCTTGTGCTAAGGCCAAAACGGAAGTTTAATTTCCCCTAAAAGCCTACTCTTCATGGACACTATAATACATATAAGCTCTACCTTAGAAGGGCTGACAAGTCCCGGAAGTTTGAAACGCATCGTAGAAAATGCACGCAAAAGTTTCTATGTATGGTAGATATGTAATTCTGATTCCGAGACTTTGAGCTTTGCGCGAAAAATGATCGCGGGGAGCCTGCAAAACTGTAGGTATACTTCACGCATCGCGCCGCGCCATCTCGTCGAGCTTGCGGTGCAACCTGATATCTAGTCTCGCTCTCGGCACCCATTCAACTTTTCTACTCCCGCGTTAAGGTCTTTGAGTCAGCCGAGAAGAGATTCTCCTTCATTTTGTCGATAGGCAATTTCATCACCTTGGAAGTCGAAATAGTTGTATCACGCGTCCAACTTTTATAATCCTACGTTGAAGTCTCTGAGTCAGCGAGGGGAAAAAGTCCCCTATTTTGCGTGAATACGCAATTGAATCTATCAGTTACAAAAGAACTCAAGCACCAATAATGAGAATTTGAGAAAAACGGTAATAATCGTTTTAATTGACCCCTTAGAATTCTCAGAGCCCTAAAATATTAAAGCAATGAATTAATTAATCTTATTATTAATTAATTTGCGATTTAAAACGGGTTGGTTAATAAAGTTTCAACTGTTATTTTCATGACTCGACGCTTGAGCACTTTTGTAACTGATCGATTCAAGTTTACCCTCTTGGAAATCGAAATGGTTGCGTCACGCGTTTCGTCCCATCCAACTTTCCAACTCAGTGTTAAACCTCTGTGTCAGCGGAAAAGAGACCGAACTCATTGTCATTGTTGCAGATATTCGAGAAAGCTTCTTTGCTTCATAACTAGTACCGGATCTGTGAGAAGGAACCTCATTCTCCGGAGGAAATTTTCCGCAACATTGAACTTAGCGCGAAAAAAGATCACGGGAAGCGCCTGCAAAACTGTCGGGATACTTCAAACATAGCACGAGCTCTATAGTCTCGATCTCGCCTCTTGACTAGCGCTCGAGGAAAATTCGCATGCACACTTTTTATTGCTTCATCTGAAAGTGCTCAGAGAGCTAATTTCAAAGTATTTTTTATAATTTTTTCCTGATGTGGAAAATAGTATAAAAATAGATTTCAAAGTGAGAAAATGCACCTAGTGATGTCATCTAGCAGCATTTCCCATTTAAATACACGTATTTCAGCAGAATAGATCACTTTGTTATTTATTCTCATACAATTGTTCAATTCATGAATCGAGGGTATCCTTGTGCTCAGTTTACTCACAAATAGTTTCCACTTAAACACATAAATCATCAAATTTCAGACACCTGCGAATTCTCTATTGTAAGTTTCGAAATGCGCATGCGAAATTTGGAGGACAGCGCGCGCACGAAACTTCGGAAGGTGCACGCAAAAATGAAGCACATTTTCATCAAAACGTAATACATTTTTTATCATCCATTACCCAAGGTTGAAGCCTACGAAATTTTTCCACTGCCTATACGAAATCGTGAAAATTCTGCGCTCCTGGAAGGATCTTAAAAATAATTCTTTCCATTGTGGTATAATTCAGTGCACGAATCGTGTACATTAAATCATCCATAAACGTTTTTATTCATTACTGAAATATGCTTGAAATCTAGATTTACAGAGGCGTTCATTCCAAAATCTGTAGATCAGAATCTTAAAGCATCATCCGCGAAGGACTTGAATCATAGATAAGGTCATGTATTTGTTTACAGTTGAACTATCACGAAGATTCTAAATCGGTTTATTGATATCAAAATGCGATTAGATTTTCGCTAAATGATAGAGACAGTTATCGAAGTCTCAGTAGCATTGACTATAAAAGAACGTTGAAAAAGCAGCATTGACTATAAAAGAAAGTTGAAAAAATCGGTAAATTCAACACAGAAAATTCTTAGGAGGGGCCGTTCAAATATTACCTAAGCCATTTTGGCAGACTTATTAACCCCTCTCCCCCCTTGAAACAGGTGCAAAAGTGCTTCAAGCTGAACCTTTCCACCACTGACCAGTTTATATTCACTTAACCAGTTAAATTTCACCACTCACCAGTGAAAGAAAGTCCAACGAAAAGTTTAAATCCGGTATGACTATTGAAAGAGATATTCGGGGCGACGCACAGTGCGGCCCTCAGTGGACAAAAATCAAAAATTCACAACTCTATATTTGAATATTTTTTTGGAATCTGTCATCTTAAAGATATTTTTGACTCACAATGATGGTTCATTTTTTGGTTCTTTTTTTTTTTTTTTTTTTTTTTTTTTTTTTTTTTTTTTTTTTTTGATTGGTTCATTTGGGTTTTTTTTTTTTTGGTTTCAAATTTTTTACTCAAAACTACTTTACATTTATGTAGAAAGTTTACAGGAAATGGGTCGAGAGTCATACTGGTCCATTAGAAATAGACAGGAAAAATACGACGACTTTAAATGAAGATTTCTCGCTTGAAACGCAAAATGCTTGACATTTTCTTAATCCTCAGATATCCAACTTCAATCCTACCAAAAGGATCTTGCGACTTTTTGCCAAGTTAAAGTTTGGATGTTTCACGTTGCTTTTACAGTTAACACAGGGTTGATTCGAGGTTGCCAACTTCAAATGAAGTTTTCTCGAAAAATACGCAAAATATCCTGGTGATAAACTTTGATATGGCCAAAATGTTTTCCTATGTATGTGCTTCTTTCTTCATTTTTTCAAGTTAAGTGTCTTTTACCGATTTTTGTCCGCATCGTCCATAAGGATGCCGCACCGTGCGACGCAACGACGATAGGCTCACACAAATAAAAGAATGCCTTCAATTTCGAGTGATACTACAGCACACACAGAAGCTCGATAAGTCGCATGCTTCATTCCGCACCTGTTTTAATGAGGCCAATGAAGGGGCAAGGGACGAACATTTTAATTATTGATGGATTATTAACCTCATATCGACGGTGCAACTCCCAAACTTCGTAGCTCTATTCGCGATGTTGGATGAGGGAACATGACTCCATTCCAAGGTAGCCACATCGACTCAAAATATTAATTAATTTTACTCAAATGTACCTATGAAATTTTTAGTCATTTGTCTGTTTTTTTTTTGTTTTTTTTGTTTTTTTTTTTTTTTTTTTTTTTTTNTTTTTTTTTTTTTTTTTTTTTTTTTTTTTTTTTTTTTTTTTTTTTTTTCATTAAATCTGAGGGGTAATCAGTGAAATTTTCAGATAGAAAAGCCCGAAAATTGTCCTTGTTGATATGCAATTTGCGAGGGGATTTTGGAAACATTCAAATGGAGTTACGTACTTTCAGGAGGGGGGGGGGATTCGCATTGACGGAGAAGAGGAAAGTCAATTGGACAATAATTACGAGGATTTAGATACTTTGGAAATGCTACACATAAAAAACGATGCAAGGGGAGAAAGTAATTTGTCAGGGATAATTGAAAAAAATTAAGACAAATGAATAAATGTTAGCTACAAACTGGAAAAACTGTGAAACTCAAGTAAAATTGGAAATTAAAGCAATGAATTTGAATGAGGTTAATAACGGTATCCTTAACGACGAATGAGTGTATTGTGGAAGAAAAAGGTCGAGTCTACGCATCATTGGAATGATAACATAATGTGAAAAAGCGGAAATATCGAAACATACGATAGTGTCAGCAAATACGAATACATACCTTCGGCGACTCGTAAGTTCCCGACAGACAAGTTGTGAAGCTGGAAAATCTGAAAAATAAAACATAAAGAAAATAATAATCGAAATGTATCAAAGGGACAGGGGCTATGATTTACGGTGCAAATTGGGAGTCACATTTTCGGGATGGGAGGAAGTAAGTCTGTGCGTTAGATACGGGATTCGGGATTCGGAGTTTTTTAAGTTCATGGATTCAAATAACACGAGTACTTATGAAACGATGCAGATTGCGCAGAAAGAGATATTTGGTGGACATTTTGTCGGTAGAAGTACCTAATCACTGTGACTTGATCCTAAAAATCGCACGATTTGCGATTCTTGAGGCCAGGTTCATGATGCCAAAACAAGTGAGGACATTCATTTCCATCTTACTTATGTACAGGATACTTCCCTCATTCCTACATCTCCTCTCTGGGGTTCAAAAAATAATAAAAAAAACATTGATTTCCACCCTCCATATAGTATCTACGAATAGCGAAAAAAGCAAATTTTGACTTGACGCCCCCAGAACGCGCGGTTCTTTTCGTATAAATACTTAGGTGCTTGTTTTGAATTACATTACACTTTAGGTGATACCCAATTTAGGTATTCAAAGGATCACACCCTATGAATTTTTTAATCATTGCGAAATTTTGCGTCGATTGAAAACTTGGAGAAAAAAACAAAACAGTAAATATAGAATATCATAAAGACCCATTTTAAGAGGACAAAATAAAAAACACCAGCCGATTGTCCCGACAGTCAGACTGGTCATAGAAACATGAATTTAGGACACTCACTCTGAAATAGGTAACGCTGAAGCTGCTAATTTTTCACGATTAGGAGAGAGTAAGCACATGTAAAGTCACTTATGAATTTCGCGAGCGCAAACGGAGCCTTCGGAAACGCCCCTGAAAGTCCACAAAAACCACAGATGGTGCGGTGCACACTGGATTTCAACACAAGGGTGAACTGATCGTATCAAGAAATTGTTACTAAGAAAATGCCTTTCTCACCACGATTATGTTTAGCGAGGATATGCTCAAATGCACACGACACCTTGAAATTGCCTCAAAACACAGTTGACAAGCACTTCAAGAGGAGCAGCACAACCGTAAAAGAAACGTTTTGACGATTAACGATCAGGTTTTGAATTTTAAGAGAGGCTACTGTCACCGATCGAATACTGCGCGTAGGTAGCGGTGGGAGGCAATCTCTGAACTAGACTGAACAGGCAACTGGCAAAGGAAAATGCCATAGGCCGGGCATCGTTGGAAAGGGAGGGGGGTTTCGCACGTGTGCTCGGACGATCTGAAACCACCGGGACTTTTCTGCCGTGCTGAGGAGAAACGCCGTAGGAACCTCCAGGCGTTGCCAAATTCCCTTTGGTATACCACGAATTTCCTGGTAAACTTATGAATAATTTCCTTCCAATTTTTCAGATAATTTTGCTCGCAAGTTTACCTAACGTTCCTGAAAATTTCAAGGAAAAATATTCATAACTTTTCTCAAAAATAAACATTTTATTGAGGGAAAATTGGCAACCCTCGAATGTTCATACGGCGTTCTTCCTTAGCACGGCAATTTTGGTCCGTCGAAAGACGTGTGAGGGTGTGCATGTGTGTGTGTGGGCCCAGCCCACCTCCTACCCTTGACGTTGCAGAGTTCCAGAGACATTTCGCCGGACGGGAAACCGATAAGCCTCTTTGTCGCTCTGTATTATGTAATTGTTTCAAAGTTAGAGAAATCAATTTGGCAGTTCCACCTGCCTTTTCAGGCCGGTTCCATTGTAACCCTGTCTAGACTCTGCCATCTGTCTAAGATTTCCTGTTAATGAAAACAAGCTGTCCAGCTCTCTTTTGGACGACGCCGACACGACACGACACGACACGACACGACACGACACGACGCGACACGACACGACACGACACGACACGACACGACACGACGCGACGGGACGGACGGANGGGGGGGGGGGGGGGGGGGGGGGGGGGGGGGGGGGGGGGCTGAAAGGAACCTAAAAACGACCTCTCTTACAGCACGGATGGCTCGAACGAAGTCTGTAAAAACTCGCAACCCCTATATCCTAAAGCGGTAAACTACCCTGGAATGGTTTAGAAAAACATGAAAATCGGTCATTGATTGCATTGAAATTTTTTTCCGAGTGAAAAATACTTTCTGCACCGTATTTTGGTTCAAATATTCCGCGGGTCTGCAAAAAAGATTGTTGGGACTATGATGGTTGAATCTTATCTAATCTCCCTCAATACCCACCGATTTCCGGGAAACTGATATTTTACTCAAGACGAGCTTTTCCGAGGGAAATTCAATGTACTGCGAAATTCATGCTTTTTAGCCGGTTTCCCCTGCCGAGAAACTGTAAAATGAGAAAGCGGCTTTTAATGTAAATATATATCGTTCGCAAGTCGCACAGTGCAACGGAAATATTGAAATTAAATTGCAATTTGATTTTAACACGATTGTAATTTTTTTACCATCAAATTGCAATATTTTTACATCATTTAGTCGATTTATGCCGATTTTAAACGATCAACAAAATGAGCTCCATGTGTCAGAAAGATAGGCAATATGCAATGCAATGAAAAATTGAAACTTATTTCAATTTTATTGCAATGAGTGTCAATGAATGGGGCCCCTTTAAATAGGAACTAGGCAACATACACAACACTCAGTTGAATTGTAATATTTTTACTACACAACACTTAGTTGAATTGTAATATTTTTACTATGTAATTGCTACTTATTGCAATCTGTGCTACTTGGGATTTTATTTTGTAATTCTTACTCAACGCGATTATTATACATTACATGTCATTATTAAATGTCATATTAATGTGAAAAATTAAAAATTTAAACGCGTAAAAAATGAGGATGAACATGAGACCAGTCTATCTATAAGACGTCGTTGCTCGGGTCAAAGTTCATGTCGATTTTCTCTGCAAGACTGTACCTCATCAACACACTGCTCTTCCTGAAAATGGCCTTCCAGAACCTGAGGTTTAAAAGGGATCGCAGGAAATCAAAACGTACATCTTTAACTCAAAAATTCAACCAATTACTGTATCATCACATTTACGTCCATCCCATAGGATTGAAAACGGGACAAATAAAAAAAAAACAACAACACCCCTCCCTCCTTGAGGACTCATGAGTCAGAGGCTGTACGCGGCCACATATCTTTCGAATAATCAAAATATTTTGCGATCCAGGCACGTGACTTACTGAGGCAACATTGTGGGGGTAAGCGTAAGAAGAAAACTAATAATGACTTCCAAAACGATATCCTCAAACCAAAAATTATGAAAGAAAGGCTACAGATACCTAACTTATACAATGGCAACCGACGTGACAAAATAGTAACTTCATTGATTGTGAAACTCCCAGGAGTGAAAAAAAATCTCGTGGAAATCAATAGAGAAAATCGCCCCTCAGGGACTCTCAAATCAGGTTCTGCACACGACAACTTTTCATTTAAGGTGATTCGATGGACGCCATATTGTGTGTCAGAACGGCATGCGATATATCGCACCAATTGTTTCCATTTTTTCAGCTACTCGTCATTTTTCTCCAATTTTGAGATCGCAATTCTGTTGTCAGGAGACTTTTAAAGCACTCACTTACCAATTTTAACAAAGAAATTCAACGTAATAAAGGCGTGGTTTTTTTAGAGAGAAAATATCGCATTCGAGTGCAGTTTCGATATCAGTATCGAATGCGATGTTTTCTCTCTGAAAAAACCACGCCTTTATTACGTTTAATTTCTTGGTTAAAATTGGTAAGTGAGTGCTTTAGTCTCCTGACAACAGAATTGCGATCTCAAAATTGGAGAAAACCGACGAGTAGCTGAAAAAATGGAAACAATTGGCGCGATATATCGCATGCCGTTCTGACACACAATATGGCGTCCATCGAATCACCTTAATAAGGAAAATTGAAGCGCTGAGTGTAAACTGGGTATTTCTTAGTTGCGATGTCTTAGGATCTCCGTTAACGTTTCATCCACTAAAATTAAAGCAAATAGATGAAATTCGTTAAAATTTTACTGAATCCTCTTTAACATTTTACAGTGTTGAAAATTAAAACTTTAGAAAATTTGCCTAGTAATTTCCCCTCCAAAATATAAATTGAGAATGAAGATACTTTAACACCGCAACCAAAAAATGCCCTTCCTGCACCTAACCCTTCAATTTTTTATGATATGAGCAAGTGACTTACCAAATTAACCCTAAATGGCTCATGAACAAACTGACTTCCAACATGATATCTCCAAACCGAATATCATGGAAATATCACGGGAAAACGGCTACTGGAAACTTGCACAGTGACAACGGATAAAAGTGTTTTCATTCGACTCAAAAGCGACTCGGCAAAAAATCGAATTGGACAGAATACGTTGTGTTTCAAAATAATTAATAGCAGGGCGAAGAATCACCAAACTTGACTAAAACATCAGCTCCTCAAAATCACAAGCCACTGAAACGGACTGAACCGTCACATCCAACTTCACGCACCAGACTGCCGCCGCAAGACGTTTCACGTATCGTCTCCAATCAGTCTCTGGTAAGGGGGGAGGGGGCTATGGGTGGTCAGATAAGCCGAACATCCGCTCGGTAGAATCTCTGTCTGGTCGTTTGGCGACAGGTATGTGTACCACCGCACCGCGGCCGGCCGGTATCGGAGAAAATTCTCTTATCGAGACTCTGATGAAAAAGGAAATCGGCACCATATGTATAAAGGGGATAAAGCCTGGGTTTTGTCGAAGTGGCGATGACAAAATATCAGGGGGAAAACTTAGGCAAGGAAGGGCGGGCCGGATAGTCACACCTGCCCAAAACACGAATCTCTAGCTCCGTTGCTACAAAGGACAAAGTAAAGCAAGAGGACGAAACAAAGATGCAATTGAAGCGTTGGGCGCAGAAAGGGTATTTCTTGGTTGCGGTGTTTCAGAATCTCTACAGTTCCTAATTTATATTTTAGAGAGGAAACTGTTGGGTGCAATTGTTTCGTGTTTCGAGAAAATCAAAACGAACTAAAGGGGGAGCATATTTTTCTAGGCCTCCGCAATTTTCTGCAAGCCGACATCAGTTGGTCCAGTGGTTAGCGCAACTGATCACAGACCTAGATGTCCCGGGTTCGAATCCCGGCCTCGGTGGCAAGATTTGATGGTCTCAGATCTTGTCACCGTGGAGTGGCATGGATGTTTCTCTTCATTTCTTCCTTCGTTTCTTCCTTTGTACTTCCGTTTCTACTGTTGTTGTAATCTTCCCATCATTTAGCGGTGGCTGTTTGTCTACACGACTAAGGCCAATGAACTATACCTAGAGTGCGCAAGCTCTCAAAAAAAANAAAAAAAAAAAAAAAAAAAAAAAAATTTCCGCAATGCGCTGGGTTTTCGAAAAAAGATCATACATCATAATAACAACACGCCGCCGGTCAAAATTTTGAGGAATTTTTAGTTAATTGAGTTTTTGGGCGCAGAAAGGGTATTTCTCACTGGAGAGAAAAACACATTTGATCTAGAGTCCAGACTCATAAAAACATCGACAAGAAAAAATACTCTTGATTCAATCAGATTTAAGCTTAAATCAAGAACCAAGCCTCTTAATTTAAGCGGATTTCCTTTTGATATAAGCTTAAATCTGATTGAATCAAGAGTCCCTTTTCTTGTCAATGTTTTCAAGAGTCTGAATGCTAGATCCATGTGTTTTTTCCAATGCTTGGTTGCGGTGTTTCAGACTCCCCACTGCTAATGTATGTTTCAGAGATGAAATTATTGGGTGAATTTTCTGAAACTTTCAATTTTAAGCATCGTGAAATCATAAAGAAAATTCAGCAAAAGTGTCAACGAATTCCATGAATTTGCTTTAGTCGAGATCCTAAGACACCGTAACCAAGAAATGCCCTTCCTGCATTCAGCACTTTAATTTTAGAATTTGTGCTAGAGTCGCAATCCTCACCAGAGTTGGAAATCTGAGAAATCTAACAAAAAATTCTCACCCTCCACAATTTTTGCACCCCTGTGAACAATCGCCTCCCGAAGACTTTCAAGTGTCTTACAATGCCATGCTGAGGAAAAATGCTGTATAACCAATAAACCTTCAAGCGTTGCCATTTCCAATCGATAAAATACGAATTTCCGGGTACAAACTTATGAATATTTTTCGTCCAATTTTTCAGATAATGTTGATTGCAATTTCACCTCAAGTTCCCGAAAATTTCCAGGAAAATTATTCCTAGCTTCCTTCAAAAATAAACCTTTTACTGAGGGAAATGTGCCCACTCTCGAATGCTCATACGGCAATGGGCCTGTTGCAAACTTTTGCTAGAGCAAAACTAAGAGTTGTTTCTTATAGATAATGCCTCAAAAATCACGATGAGCGCATTGGCAAAGTCTGAAATGCACTCATAACTTCACAATCTGCGTAAGAAATTTGCGGTTTTTTGAGCTTCCCGCTTCAAAAACGATACTACGGCACAGGTGAACATTTTGTAAGAGGAGTCGTTCCATCGTCGGCAATAATCATCATAGCCGACGCCAATCCGCTGAAACACGTTTGATGGACGAGATAACACCTGAACTGGATTAGACCAGATAACAATCGGTGTGTTAACGTTCCTATTTTCCACGCCCGAATTGATTGACCTTGAACTCTCCTTGAATTACGCGCGGAACTGCGTGCAAGCGTCGGCCATGATGAATATCGCTGACGATGGAGCGACTCCTCCAACAAAATGTTCACCTATGCCGTAGTATCGTTTTTGAAGCGGGAAGCTTAAAAAAACGCAAATTTCTTACGCAGATTGTGAAGTTATGAGTGCATTTCAGACTTTGCCGATGCGCTCATCGTGATTTTTGAGGCATTATCTACAGGAAACAACTCTTATTTTTGCTCTAGCAAAAGTTTGCAACAGGTCCATTCGTACGTTCTTCCTTAGCACGGCAGTATACTACACATAAGCACATCTCCTTCGAAGAAATACAATGAGTCACTAAACCATGAACGAATTTTGACTTGCGAATATAGTTTTCTGAAGGAAAATGACGCGTAGAACATGATACGCTCATTAAAAACGGGAACAAGTAACTCAATAACCGAGAAATGCGTAGTTCAAATCGCTCAACATATACGCAAATTTAAAACGCCCCAGTTTCGCGCCGCGCCGAATGATGTCATCCGGCACCAATCAGAAGCGGGCAAGGGTTTCCACGACTTCCATCAAATGTCTATCTACTCTTTGTATATGAAAACAATACTAAAGTCGAAGTTATATCTTTTGAATTCAAGACTTGAATCTCATTCATATGTTAGCTGTAATAAACGAGCAACAATTCCACATTGAAACACGTTTTATTTAAACAAACATCAGAGGAAAATGAGAGAAGATTGCGATATGACCACCGCAGTGCTTCAACACCGTCAGTTTCCCGCCATTCGGGTGCGTTTGAGATGTCTTGCAGTTTTTAGATTTTTCAAAAGCGGTTTTCTCCGCGATTTCGGCTCCATAAAAATGCGGAAAAATCACCACGTTATCTACTGTCATAGTACTTTCAGAATATTCAATAAAATAAACAAGGTTTAGTGACCCATTTTCAGTGATATAAATGCAAGCAACTCACCAAATTAATACTGCCGAAGCGCAGACTCAGAGATAGAATAACTTCCAAAACGACACCCTCCAACTGAATATCATGGAGTATCACGAAAAAAGGCTACCGAAAACTCTCACAATGACAACCGACAGGAGTGAGAAAACACCAACTCCACTAACGGTGATACTTAGCAAACTATCGAATTCGACAGGAGAAGAAGAGTTTCAAAATCACAAGTTCTTTTATCGGGGCGGCGAATTATCGAAGTTTACAGGTAAAATTAGCTCCTCAAAATCGCAAGCTAATGAATGAAGGTGAACCGTCTCCTTCGGTCTAACATGCCCGACTGCGGCACGTGCACGACGTTTTACGTGACGCGGCCGACCAGTCTCGGAGGGGGAGGAGGACTATCGTAGGGGCAGGGATGCTCACTGCGTATTCAGGTAGGCAGAATCTCCAAGGTAGATTTACACAGGTATGGAAAAGTTGAAAATTTCCCATGAGCCTCAGTACGTGTCACATGACTACGTGACGTAGGTTAAGGGGCCCGTTTTTTAATTAAATTACAATCAAATTAACATTCAAACGTTTGTGCGTTTAAACGTTAAAATTAATATCGCATTATCAAAATTGTGCAAAAAATCCCACAAAATTTTGACAAACGATAAACCGAACATAATAAATCAAAATAATCAAAACATTCAAAATGGCTGACGTTAAGGGGCCGCTGGAGAGCCAATCAGAGGCCACTTGTTAAGTTCTGTCCATACCTGTGTAAATCTACCTTGCAGAATCTCAGTTTGGCGACCGACTGGCAGCGGCAGCGAGGGTGTCGGAGAAAATTCTCTTATCGAGACGGACTGATGGTCGCGTGGGGATTCGGCCGGTGGGGATTCGGCCGGTCGGATTTTTCGTGGGGATTCGGCCGGTTTCCGATTTATTGTCCAGAGTGTGGAAAGTTTGGCAACAATGTACTAATGCGAAGCAGAGGAATACTCTTATCATGTTGGTGACATCTCGAGATTGAAATCATGCTTAGCGGGGTCATGAACTGACAGTCGGACGGATCAATTTTTTTAATTTGTGACGACGGTCAAAAAGACCGAATTTTAGTGTTTGGATGGACAAAATTAATCCAAGAAGTACTATCTGTTAAACAAGACTTTTTTTATTGACGGGACATTTTATGCATGTCCAAAACAATTTGCTCAACTGTATACAATTCATGCAAAGTACAGAAGCACCCACCATTCTGTTTGCTGCATTCCTATTGTTTACGCTTTACTTCCGAACATGCAGAAACGTACTTATCAACGCTTATTTCATTTGTTAAATGAAAAATTTCCAACGTGGAAGCCAGAAAGTTTCTGTTTAGATTTTGAGATTGCTGTCATATCCGTCCTGTCAAATTTATATCCTGACGCAAAATTGCACGGGTGTAACTTTCATTTTACCCAGTCAATTTGGAGGAAAGATCAGGAATTGGGTCTCAGCATTGAGTATAAAGTAAGTAGGTACACTACGTTAAATAGCTCATTTCTTGTATACCACGTTTTATTCATGTTTGTTCTGTGCATTGTTGCCAAACTTTCCATACTCTGAATAATAAATCAGAAACCGGCCGAATCCCCACGAAAAATCCGACCGGCTGAATCCCCANGAGCACGAAAGTCCATCCATTCTACCTTGCTGAGGAAAACCGCTGTTTGTGAAAGTTGCCAAATGTCCTTCTATAAAACGTTTGTTCTCAAGGAGGAATATTATCTTTTGAAATGTTTAGATAATTTAAATCTGATCGCAGGTAAAATCCTCTGAAAAATAGGAGGAAAAAATTGACTACTTTCCTTGAAAATTCGTACTTCAACCGCGAAAATTTGGCAACGTCTGAACGCACATGCGACGTTCTCCCTCAGAACGGCCATAGGCGCAATCCAGCAATTTGGCAACACCGGATTTCCTCCATTTAAACCTATGTTAAATAATCGATTCTTTTCGGAGCACCTCACCTCTCCGGGAATCGATACATTTCCATAAGTTTAAATGGAGAAAACACAATGTTGCCAATTCGCTGGATCCGCCAATGAGAACGGCAGCTACGTTACAAAGTATCACGTGGCGCGAGAAGAGGGTTAGCCCAAGGAGGCCACTGCATCCGAATATAGGAATAAAAATAGGTGGGGGTAATATTGTGCGGCAGGAACAGTTGTAAGGCAGGCAGATTGCAAGTTTCGTTGGGAAGGAAAGGCAAGCAGATTTGAAAACAAATTCTGCAAAACCGACCTCAAAACTTTGAAATTTCCGCCATAAAAGTGTTACATTATCATTCAAATGT
>NW_017566800.1:1513705-1576746 GCF_001854935.1 Bemisia tabaci
GGGGGGGGGGGGGGGGGGGGGGTCTGCCTCTCATGAGCTAATATGCGCTATAATGATGGAGCCGATGTGACTGATAGGGAAAGGACTTAAAAGCCAAGATCTGTAGCCAATTTCCTTGGAAAACCATTTCAGTGCGGAATTTTTAGTTTTTTTAACTATAAAAATTGGTCATGCGTGGAACTTCATGAAATTTCGATCCAAAAATTTGTTAATGCGCCATAAATAAAGAGTTGTTTTGCTGAAAAAAAATATACATTACAAAATATAAATAATACGAGTTATTCTAAAAGTTCTTAGCAGTCGTTGGTAGGAAGAGCCAGGTAAAATTTCTACCTTTCAAAATCTACATTTTGAAATTGTGATCCAGATATTAGTTCTTACCTCACACGATGTCCTTATGTAGGATCCTTCAGTTCCGTGCATGCATACTCCGAACTTTCGGCAGATAAAAACTAGCGGAGGGCAGGGTTGTTCGACTGTTCACATCATCGCTTTTCTTCGCGAGAAAATTCGCTGAAATAAATTACTGAAATGAAACACCGAACACAAACCAAACTGATGGTAATGCACTTCAATTGCAATTTTTCACGAGCGGTTTTTAACATTAACCTTTTTCTCTAAAGTTTTTACACGCGGACCGGAGATGAGTACAATTTCTGACAGTGTAGCAGGAGACATTTCACAATCTCATATTAGAAGTTCAAAATGATTCTAACTTTGTAATCTACGGACTTTCTCAACCACTTCACTCGCACACCCACGCCACGGCTACTCAACTGCAACTACTCGGGCCATCAGAACTTCCGAGCTCTCGAGCTTTTCAACGGTTTCCTTATTCGCCCCAAAGGCGTGGCTTCAGTTTCGAAAATTTCCCCTTTTTTTGGGTTCCCCAGGTAAAAACGGTACATGCACACGAAAGAGAAAGCCGTTCCACGATAACGGTCGCCGGTTTGCTAATGAAAATAGGTCTGTTCACTTATCCATCCCTCCCTACTCTTTTATCTCCCTCCAACTCATGTATTTTTGACCTTTTTCATACAGGCCAGGTGAGGACGCCCGCTTGCCTGTCCTTAAGCCTAAGGCCTAAGGTCTTGAGTGCTAAGGGATCGTTCATAAATCACGTGACGCACATTTTCGGAATTTTTAATCCCCTTCCCCCCGTTCCCCTTGTGAGGAAAATAAAAGAAAGCTCATCCCTGATTTTTTGGATGAGAGGGCGCACCATCATCTTGCATATTAAAAAGTCGCCGAATTAATGTTATGTATGGATTTGAAACCAGCGACCCTTCTAACAGAAAAATTTTAGATTTTATGATATTTTCATAATTTTCTAATTTTCGGGCACATTTTGGCGGTTCCAGATCATGGTCGCAACAACCGGCCGATCGAGAATCGTCAGGAGCCTGTTGATGAACCGTAGGATGCTCGCTGCAACACATTGCAATTGGTCATTTTACAGATCAACTGACATGATCATGCAAATGCACTTCGTGCAAGAAAAGAAAAAAATCGCACATGCATTTAGGAAAATGCACTGCATTTCTTATAATGCGATGCATTTCAGTTCATGCACCACATTTCTGCAAATGTACCGCATTTTTGTAAGCCATTGATGATTTTTTTTCTTCTTTTTTGTGCGAGATGCATTTGCATAAAATGTAGAGTGCCGTTTTACAGAGAGTATGGACATAACAGCCTTCCTCTTAGACTCCCCTCCCCTCTCTTCTGTAACGCAGTCCCACTTTCCTTTCACCCCTCAGGAGCGTTAAGGATTTTATCAGCGGCTCTTTTTTTTTTTTTTTTTTTTTTTTTTTTTTTTTTTTTTTTTTTTTTTTTTTTAACGACCTTTATTAGAAAATGCAAGAAAATATAAATGACCTGCAACAAATGCAGTATATGTAAGTGTGATAATAATAGATAGGTTCAGAGCAAGAAAGATATTAACAATGCAATATATAACAAGGTAATAGAAAAGTATTAATGGATTATGTGACTCCTTGAGTCAAGGTCGCGCCGGAATTACATCTATGTATACCATCGGCGGGGGGGGGGTGGGACATATGGTTGTTTTTGCACCTAATAACTTGTTCTACAAAAGACGAGATGCAGTTCCAGTTCTCTTGGGATGATAATAAGAGGTCTTGAGTGTTAAAAAGGGTGAAATTCGAGCCAAGCTTAGCTTCAAGAAGGATTCTATCGGTGGAAAAAAAAGGGCAATGGAAGAAAGTGTGTTCAGGCGAGTCGGGTGAGTTGCATCCTGGGAGAGGGCAGAGATTATTGTTAAGAATTTTGAATCTGAATAAATAGTCGCAAAAGCTGCCATGACCGCTAAAGAACTGAGTCATGTAGAAATTAGTGTCACCGAAGGGTCTAAGAAGGAAGCTTCTCAGGTCAGGGATTAAAGATTTAAACCAGATGTCTGACTCAGGTTCACTGTCAAGCCTAGAGGCCCACCTCTCAATAATATCCGCCCTCACTTGGGGTTTAGGTTCACCGCTAAATTGCCTGCATCTGGACTCAACATACAAATCGGTTGGGGGGATGCCACTAAGTATATCCAAAATGTTATTGGAGACTGTGCGATATGCGGCGCAAATGCTACGTTTGAGCGGTCTGCAAGCAGCGGCTCTTCAGCGTCCTTTTCTTTTCTTTTTATTTTTAACCTTATTTATTACCTTCACCTTCGCATGCTGAGCTCGTAGTATATGAAACTCTTTAATTGTTTATTAAGAAGGGGTAGGAATCAAAGGAATCTCTTTTGACAGTGGGTCGTTGTTAAATAGTTATCGAAAATGCCCCATTTTTAGCATGGAAATGCAGTTCCTGTCATAATTTACTTTTAAATCGAAAACTACTTTTCTTGAATACGTTTTTTATTTATCTGCTCTGCGAGAAGAATATCTTGTGCAACATTCAAGCTGTGATGTTGAGTCGTTCTCTTATGATGCATAAAATGGCAAAAGTATTAGTCGACTGTCCTTTGATAAATTTAAAAATGAGCGGAGATTCTAAATACCGGAAATGAGATACGCGTTTTTGCATGGTCTCTCCGTCAATGCTTGATTAGTCGAGGATCAAAACGACAGAAAGTCCCCCTTTCGACGAGACTGGCAATCGCACATTGAAACAAAGCACGGCAAATTTTACCAGAAGTATGGTAAATTCTATCATAAGTCTACTTAATCTTTAACACAGTGATACTGTAGGGTCAAGATAGACGGTTCGCTGATTTTTGAAACTGATAAACGAAGCAATAGACAATGAAGACAAAAATGGAAAAATGGAGCTATCCTATTGGTGGAAGCGGGTAGTTGCAATGTACAAAGGAGGTATAAGTAATAGATTAAATAACAACAACCCATGGATAGACCATTTAATTAGTTCATCATTTCACCCCTGGTCTATGAGAATCACTCGTTTCGACTAAAGGAATCGCTTTGTTCCCTTTGTCTCTTCTGTCTATCGTTTTGTCAGCCAATTTCAAAGATCAGATGGCAAAAAGCTGGTACCATTAACCATCATTTGGACGTTTTTCTGTCAAACGGAACTTAGCGCCAATTTGAGTTCCTTTTGAGGAATTTAGAATGTCGGATAGCGCGTTCTGTCGAAAGGAACTAAGCGCCATGGAAAAACATTGCGAGTATAGGACGGAATGAGCCTGACGCCCGGCTTCGCCCCCAATCCAAGCCCCCCTCTACCCTACCTTCCTCCCCCGATGGCGCTCAGTTCCGTTTGATAGAAGTACGTCCATTTCGACGAATGCTACCAGAGTTACGGTCTTTGCTACCGAAAAGTCTGTTAGTGATCACCATTCTCATATTACTGTTGCTCAAACCATAGTTTTTTTTAGTTTTCAGCCACATCCAGATATACAAAAAGAAATGGGCAAAAATTTAATTTCCAGTGATGTAGGGAGGGAATCAATCTCCCAAAATGTCGAACATTTTCAGATGGGATCTTTCCTTCTTTACTCCCATCGTACATAAGTCCCTCATACTTAATCCTATCTATGCTTTACTCTTGAACGTTTTCTCTGAGGGCTCCATTCGTGTTCCAGTTTGCGACATGTGCGGTTTTTCGAAATCGATGCGTTGCCAAATCTACCATCCATGCCTTCGCTTTCCCAGAAAACCCTGACCTCGGTGCCGAACATGACGCAGAGAACCAAGTTATGCAAGTTACCTGCGATCAGAAAAACGCACCATTGTAAACAGCTATTCAGTTCCCTGGATAATTGTAAGTAATGATTGATGCAGTTTCTCAATTAACCCCCCCCCCCCCCNACTTGCAGAAAAAATACCTCTTCCATCTCCCCTCCGACCAGGGTTGCAATTTTTCATGAAAAATCAAATCTTGAAATTTCATGTGAGATATTTTATGATATCTCAGAGAAATATGAAATATATTGAGAAATATTTGTCGAAATTAAATGCAAAATTTAATGAAAGGCAAACGGTTTTCGCTTTTTGGCGTATATTAGTGCGTGTTGCAATACCAGCCCCTGAAACTATGCTTCATACATTTTGCATATTATATATCCAACTTTGTAAAATTTTATGAAATATTTCATGGAGATTTCCGATGTTTCATATTTTTCATTTCACTTGTGCAACCCTGCTCCCGATCTGCGCCCCCCCCCCCCCCCCNCCGGTGGGTGCGGTCAAGGAAAAATCTGTCAGAGTTCCCATTCTATACAAGAGGTAGTACCTATACGGGGAGAGTACGTACATTTTGGTATAATTTAATTAGGTCGTGGAGCTTTTAAACCCCAAAAGAGCAGCCAACTTTTGAATTCTATATATTCAGAGTGATTTATTATTACAATCGTCACAACCCATCATTTGTGAAGCACGTATTTGACTTAGTTCTTGCATGAATTTACTCATTTATGCGGAAGAACAAGAACGCTCATTTATGAACATTCTCAGCCATCTTGGTTTGATGTTGGAATCTGAAGATTGGCATTTGGCAGATGGAGGATTTTTAGCGTTAGCAGATTGGCTGCACTTTTGCCCTTTGGGCCTTAAGAGCTCCATATTTCGATATGTCCGCACACTCCTTACATAGGTACCCTACCATACAAGCCATACAGTTTTCATCTCTTTTCTTCTTAGTGACACAGTGTTGTTTCTCCGCATTTTTTCAGTGCTAGAGGAGCTTGAGAACCAAAAAGATGACAGCAGCATCCCTAGTCACTCATATTGCGCCCCAAAATGCAGATCGAGAGGAAGTTTGACCAGCTCGAGATCCCTGGATGCGGAGACAGGACCTCGAAGCTGCACCCTCCCCAGGAGCGCGGGAAATCCCTCCAGTGAGATCTTGAGCATATCTCACCCTGATAACCCCACCGCAATGGAGCCAGATTACTCTGCGGAGGATTTTGACCCTGCCATGCCGAACGTAAGTGTCTCCGACCAGTGGCGTGGCGTGATTTGCGATATATCTATTGATCTGCCATTTAAACCTATGGAAAAGGATCGATAAACAGGGTGTTCGCAGCGAACACCTTAATGATCGATTCTTTACCGTAGCTTCAAATGGGGTAATATCGATATATCGCAAAGCACGCCACGCCACTGCTTCCGACTGGGGATTTGAGAGGGAACTTTCGAGTGGCGTGGCGTGCTTTGCGATATCTCGATGGATCTGCCATTTAAACCCATGGGAAAGGATCGATGAACGTGGTGTTCGCAACGAAAACCTTAATAATCGATTCTTCTCCACGGCTTCAAATGGGGAAATATCGATGATCGATTAATCACGCCTTGTCACTGGAGCTCCGCCGTGCTAAGGAAGAACGCCGTATGAACCTTCGAGAGTTGCCAAATTTCCCCTGATAAACTATGTATTTCGAAGAACGGGCAGGGCTCTCCCCTTTGGAGGGAAGCTTCCGCCTAGAAATTTTTACCTGCTTCTAGCATCTTCCGATGTGGTGGATTTTTCAGAATCTACTTTTCAGTAAACGCTCATCAGGGCTGCACAAGTAAAATGAACATGTGAAATGTTTCATGGAATCATGTGACTGAACTATTTCATATTTTTGAGGGGCTAGGATATGCACCCCGCGCTCAGAAACACAATTAGTGGAAATAAAGGACGATCTATGTGCAATAAGGAACATGAAAAGCAAATATACATATACACGGTGAAACTGCAAAAATGCGTATCTCGATGGCGGTTTTGTACCATCTCCGCTTCTATTGTATTTGTTAGAAGGAGCCCAAACCGAAATCATCGCTCGAAATTTTCACAGAATATTTTTCACACGGAGAAACCTCCAGAGTTTTCAAAAAACGACGTTCATGTTGGTTTTCAATGTAGAAAATTAAGGAAATTAAGGACGTATTTATGCTAAAAGGAGCCATGTGCATAGGGATTGCGTGATCAGGGTCGGACTGGCTCGCATCTGAGGGCGCAGACCCTTGGCTTGATAAAGGGGCGTAATGTGACATTTTTTGATAGGGCACCCCCTACGTGGAGAGGGGCTCAAAAAATTTTGGAAAAGCAGCACAAGTTTACGCTATTTTCAGGTTTAATCGTACAGAGTATAAATTGCAAAATTGAACGTATTGAGGTAACCGGCAGACTCCTGAAATTAAAGAAAACATAAGAAATTAAAGCTACTAGACGCATCCAAGCACCGTTATTTCCAAAAGAATCGAGCCAGTGCTGCGGTATACACGAGCTTAAGGCGTGGGTCTGCAAATCCATCCTTAAAAAAGAATCAGACAAGAACCTGAAAAAAGAAGAAAGAACGAGTATCAACACAGCCGAAGACAGGAGAGAAGTATTCGGGCGTCTTTTTTAACTTTCCTCCCGAATTCTAGCAGGGCATTGAGAGCTCACGCTTCGCGTCACGCGCCTTCAATTTTTCAGATGCAGCATGGACGTCCATTAAGTACGAATAGTTGTATCTCTGCGCCGTCGTGAACGCGCGTCCTTTCTCTCCCTCTATTTGTATACTAGGGGGCTACGCCCCCTGGCCGCTACGCGGCCCAACCCCCTAAAGGCGCTCCGCGCCATCAATGGGCCGCTTCGCGGCCCTATTTTTACCCTCCTATCAGTGTTAGTTTTATTTTTCCCCTAAGAAATTACGATATGAGATATACTTTAATTTTAAACTTTATACTTAAAATTACTTTAAGATTAAAAGGACGCGTTTTGGAATGACTGCTTGATGAAATATTGCAGTAAAACAATGAACAATGATAGTCAGATAATATTTAAGACTGCATGAATCGGGAATCGAACCCGCATCGTGAACATACAGACGCACTCGTCGTCTTAGACGACTTGGCCACCGCTCAACGTGAAGTCGTTGGTGCGAAACTTGTGTAGATAAGTGTAGAGCTGATGCGCAGGCTACCCACCTACTGCGCAACCTCCTCGACCACTGCGCATCCTCCCGCGCATAGCGGTAGCAGTACCGGAGCATTCTGTAAACTCACTCACTTTTATAACGTGATTTTAAAAAAACCTGGGTCCTTTTTCCAAAATCTGATTACAGCGGGCTCATCTAGGGCTTATTACCTCTCGATTTAAGCAAAAATCATGGAAATCGGCCCGGTAGAACGCTCAAACGAACTATGACAAAAAGTATAAATTTACATTGTTTAAATGGGAGAATTCGCAACTTTACCACGTAATATAAAAAAACCTGGGCCATATTTTGAAAATCTGAAAAAAGTTGGCTAATCTAGAGACAATTGCCCGTCGATAACCGCAAAAATCATGAAAATCGGCCCGGTAGAACGCTGGAACTAAGCGTTACCAGTTTCGCAAAATTAGGAGGTCTTGGAGCTTATAGTATAGAAGATTGTGCTTGTTTCCTTTTGTCTTATTTGTAATGGTGCTTCAAACTAGTAGCATGCATAGAGCAGAGCATTGCGAGTTCACGACTCATACGCCATCTCGTCTTACATTTTTCATATCATGTTTCATAATATGGACATCCATCTTGCGCGAATAGTTGTATCGCGTTTACATTTTAGATGTCTCTTATTTTTTAATTTCGAGATAAATTAAGGTAAAGTTTGCCCGAGATATGCTGTGGTATGTCCAAATCAATAGTCATTTTGAAAAGAGAAATATGTTTAAAGGTCTCTCAAGAGGTCTATGAAGGGTGCGTATGTCTAAAAATCAAACCGACCATCACTTCTAAGGGAGTTACACATAGCGAATGAAGAAAGGGGATGATAAAGCGTCTGTATGTCAACAAATGAAAATTTCACAGAAAAGTGATTTCGCTTCAGAAAGTGGTTCTTAGACCTTTTCTCACCTCTATCATGTGTGAAGCTGTCATGCGGGGGTTCTTGACCCCTAACTCTCTCTTCTTCCGGTCATTTAAGAAATTTTCCGCGTATATTCTCGGTCATAATTTTTTCTCTCTTCGTATTTTTCTTTTCTTATTTCTTTTTATTTTTTCTCTTCATCAGTCAGAGGGGCGCGTTTTCGGCGCGCCAATGGGGCGTATCTGCCAATGGCAGATTGGCCTTGTGGCCAGTCCGAGCCTGTGCGTGATATATAGTTCCTTTTAGCACAACTACTTCCATATATGTTGGGATATCTGCAACGCCGCACGAGATAAGCATTTCGTCGCTCCTCTGACGTAAGGACGTATCTGGATTTCTGGATGAGCCCCGGAAAGCATGGATTTATATGTGGAACAGGGCTCACATGGAAAATGAGATACGCCTTTACGTCAGAAGACCGACGATTTCTGCAGTTTCACCATCGATATGATGTACAATTGTAGCTGTATATATCCGAATGATATTACCTGCATTATAATCTTTCTTCAACACTGGAAAAAAAGTCTTTTATATCTAGATAGTCTAGACTTTTAAAAGCATTGACAAAAAAAAAATATACTCTTGATTCAATCGGATTTTTTCTTGAATCGAAGAACCAAGCTTCTTAAATTAAGCGGATTTCCTTTAGATTCAAGCAAATATCCGATTGAATTAAGAGTACTTTTTCTTGTCAATTTTTTTAACTGTCTGGACTCTAGACCCAAGCAAATTTTTTTCCCAGTGAACGTTGGAGTCGAAAAACCTTATATTCGCAGCGTCTTTTTGAATTTCTTACATTTCTGAAATTTCAATAAATGTTCTACAAGAAATTCAAATATTTTATAAATCATAAAAATTGCAGCCCTGACGCTTGAGATCAAACTTTACTGCTGAGCAGCACCATCTTTTTGTTCTTCTCTTTCTTTGTTTCCTTGCCTATTGAGATCCGTTTACTATTCTTCTTCGCAGCAGGAGTGTTTCATCAAAAGGATCCAGGATGTGACGGATCTGGCTAGTTTTGATAACTGCATCAATGAGGCTCGTGCTTTGGGGTCCAACCAGACCTCCATACCTTCACCAAGAGTTGACAGTCTCCTCTCTCTGGAAAAAATCCTTTCCGAACTAAAATCCCTCGATCATGGTACGTAACGAGTGCTGATATATTTACAAAAAGTCTCAGAGTATCAAAAGCATCCTTTAAAAAAAATAGTTGACGGTAGCTCTCTAAGCATGTGCACCTACAATTTAAAATTCATTCCTGATTCCTTCACGTTGTATACGCGAGATTTTTAAACTTGCAATATTATTTTTTCTACACTGTCAAATATTTTGGAGTGAAATTCTATGCCGGAGTCTCATAAACCCCGATTGATTTCAATGCGGAGCGGAAATTACCTCTTACGGAGTTATTTACACTATTTCAAAGCGGAATCTACTCTTTTTGCGGAGTGCCATACGCTTTTATGGTGCTAATTTCACTTCTCATTCATGTCACTCGGGGTTTTTGGGAGCTATAAATAGACTTCGACACCAAATTTCACCCCTCGATTTTCAACAGTACATATCGAAGAAGAAAGACACCTAATCTAATGCTCAGGGCCGGATTAAGGGGGTGGCCACATGGGCCGCGGCCCATGGCGGCAAATCTAGGGGGCGGCAAATTTTGCAATTTCTTTAAAAGTAGGTATTAAAAAATCGGATTTAGGAAAAAAAATTACAAACGAAAAAAGGCGAGAAAATCTCTCATTTCCTGAGAGTATAGTAATTTCTAATTTTGTCGTTCTTCAGTGATACGAGTGACAGAACCTTTAATTAGTCGAGTTAAGAGAGAGACCAAACACGCAATTTGGCTTGGAATGGCGCGACGTGGAGAGAAATGATGACGAGGACTTGAGATGAAAAGGAGAAGCCCTCGGCGCGGCGATTGATCGGCATGTAACACATATTAGCGCCTACAAGACTGCACGAATACTTTACGCATTGCATGCATCAAACACAATATGGTCACTGCGGTCAGCGTGAAACGGATAGCGCCTGCAAGAATGCATGAATACTTCACGCATTGCGTCAAACACAGTGCGTTCAGCAGCGGTCGGCGTGAAAATCATAGTACCTACAAGACTGTCGGAATACTTCACGCATTGCGCCAAACACGGTGCGGTCTGCGCGGCGCGGCGGATATTAAAATCATTAAACCACATATATGTTTGTTCTTTCATAATTTTTTCGTTCATTTCTTATGAATGGAAGGCCTTGTCTTCAAAGAGATAGGTTTACGAAACTTAACTTTCGCGCAAAGTTCCGTAAACTTTTGCTAGTAGTGTTGACAGGACTTTCCCAAAAAATGTGTCAAACACGAGTAAACGCGTCTTATGCACCCCTCCCCCGCTGGCACGTTCACTTGATGGTTTTTATTGATGTTTCAAAACGAATGAGAAGGGGGCGGCAAGATACAGGCGGCCCATGGGCGGCAAGTAGGTAAATCCGGCCCTGCTAATGCTCAGTAAGTTTCTTCTTAGCAAGATGCAAAATTCAACGTAATTCTGCTTAACTGCACTATAAGTTATAGAGACGTGTGGGAAATATGGGGTGTGCTGTAGAAAGCTGCACATCCACAAGAAACAATGTAAACGTTTATGCGGATTATTTTGAAGTTTTAAGGAATTTGCTTCGCACTGTGCAGAAAATTCACTGAGATTTATACAAAAATCCGCACAACCGTTTTCATGTAAAAAATAAAATTGCCCAATTAAATTTGGCAATAGCTAATGTGGCTTGGTTCCTTTCTGCTTAACGCGGTCCATCCGAGGCCGTATGTTGGAGGACCCTGGACACACGTACAAAGGAAGGTATCTTGAACAGCAAAATACGTATCATAGAATAACGTTCGTAAGATTTCCAAAAGCGGTTAAAACTCTACTTTAATTCGAGTATCTTACGCACCTACACTATCAATGTGACTTTATGGTATTCTTGGTTTAAATGACTAAAATCCACATTCAGCAGCTAGGCAATAGCTAGGCTTTAAAAATATCCATAGTTATATAGACTTCATATCCATTTAACCGCTTTTTTCAGAGAATATAGACGAAATTAAAACGCTAGAACTTTTTTCTGCTCTGTACCTGCGACTAAAGGAAGAGGGCCTTACGAGCAGATATTGTCCTCACTCAAAATTAAAATCAAAGGTTCTCAGGAATATTTACTCTTTCGTCGAGAATGGCACCGATCCAGTGTTGTTGGAAATCGCACACATATCATTAGCAGTATGTATTTTCTATCATCTTATTTTCCTCCCTTTTTTCCCGCCTCACGACCTTTTGTGGATTTTGAGAGAAACGCGAAAATTAGACAGGAAAGTTTCGATCTTGTTTTCTTAAAACAAAATGATGTAACCATCTTCAATACTTCGAATACTTTCTCAGGCTACTCTCATTAAAATTGTTATTGATGATTCAGTAAGTTATAGTAGAGTAGTAGAGTAAAAGTTTAGAAGATTGCATTTATAACAGAGCAGAATGAGAAAAATCAGTTGGAGGCTGCTCATCTAATGTAATTTGGACAAAATTTTACCATAAGGAATTTCCACCTCTGGCTCATCCATAAAAACACTTATCTATGTAGGGAATGTATTGTCGTAAATGTTGTTGCTAAAATTAGCCGAAAAAAGCATTTCCTTGTTGAAAAACGCATGCAGTCCAATAGACAGAACTGATATCACAAGCAGCTTACAAATATTTCACCTGATCTAATTCTGTCTTAAAAATTTTGAACGTATTTCTTTTGATCCGGTGGAAATCCATATACACTTCCAAGAAGGTAAATTACTTGGCTTTCGGTCAGAAAATGGAATGAGAAAGCAATGAATGGAGGAAGTGAATGGAAGCAAGAAAAATACACTAGGAACAGAATTGAATACGTAAGTCTGAATTGTATGTACAGGGTGCAAATATTTTAATGAGAGTCGAAAGGTTTATCAGACCTTACATTTTTACCTTGCTACATACAGGGTAAGTGTAGTTATGCAGCTAAAACAATTTGCATTAAAACGATCCATCGTCCAATTATTACCTTGAAACCGTTATTCTTATTTTCAGTTGAAAGTAAAAGGGCCAAACGTATCATCAGTTTGCAAGCTCATTTTCAAAGTGACGAGATCGGCCAAAAATGACGAACTATTTCTACACAGCGACATTTTAGGTTGGTTACTTCGTTTCTGCCTATCTTTTCCAATGAAGGCAAATCTCACAACTGCTCATAAACTGCTGGACTGGCACTATGATCTGATCCAGTGGCGTGGCATGCTTTACGATTTATCGATTTATCTGCCCTTTAAACCTATGGAACAGGATCGATAAGCAGGGTGTTCGCAACGAACACATAGATTGATTCTTTACCGTAGCTTCAAATGGAGAAATATCGATAATCAACCATTCACGCCTCACCACTGATCTGACTGTCCACGGGGAAAATACCCTCAGGTCACGGAAGGAGAATTTTCCACAAAGTGATTTCAGTCAAGTCGAGTCGAAAACTAGATCTTCATAACTGTTTCGTGCCGTAGAGAATGAGCTGCAAGCGGTTTAGTGTCTTTTCGCGTCATTTAATGGTGTAAAGCTGCATTACAATACGACACCAATGGCGATCTTGCGAGATGGCAATACTGTTTTACTTTATTAATATCTATTAAAAATATCGATTTAGGTTGCATGCCTCCTCACCAAGAATCGATTGTTTTACATACATTCAAATGGAGGAAAAGGATGTTACCAACTTATGAGAGTCGACATTATTGTCCGTCACAGTGCCTCGCAGACAGAGATTAGTTATCAAATAACGACATTTCCATTTTTGCAAATCTCAAGTAAATGTCAGAAATATAAATTTAGATATAGGTCCTTGAGAAGGATTGCAATGATGTACACATACGTATAATTATTCAAAACACGGAAGAAAATATTTGCGAAACTTACAAATTGCGTAAGGTTTAAGATAGGTTCGCCTACCGTAAAGTTCTTTACGACCCATATACAACTTTAAAATTATCACTACAAAATCTTCACACCGCGGATCTCCTGGGAATTCCTTTATCGAGTAGTACGGATTTAGCAGTTTGTTTTCAGAGACTTCAGGAACGTGGGTGAGATTCCACTGATTCATCTTTATCGAAAATTTTACAGATTTGTTCATCGAGAGTTTAACAACACCTCTTGAAGATCCGGAGGCACTGATCTACGCTTACGGGGCGTTGAAGTTCTTGACAATGAATCCGACCTTGCTACAAAGTCTCTTGGATCGGGGAGTTCTCCAACTCATGGTTCTTCATCTGAAGCTTGTCAATACCGCGGTACGAAGTGTTCTCTTTTAAAATTCCACTTTATGAAGTGTACACTTTACTTAGGTACCTTACCCCGACTTATCAACGCTTACTCGAACTTGATCATTTTCATGGAGCATCCAAAAAGTTTTAAAATTCAGTGTTGCTCGTCTTAATTTCCTCTATGAGTAATCAATGAGAATTGGTTAGTTGCGCTGGTCTCAGAATTGTGTTTTGATGCTTGATTCTTGTAAATATAGCTAAAAATAACAAAATCTCGAATGAACTCGAATTATCCAGTGGTACTAATTTTCATAATTCTTACTATCCACCGTTTCATAAATTATAAAAGCACGTTAAACATGTTGAATCCGCATACATTTTCTTAGTTTCAAAGTCTTCATACTCAAAGATGCTTGTTCACACGGAAAAAAAGAGGTAGGGGTAAAGTCCCAACTGTTGGACGATATGGACATTTCCAATCAATAATTGTGGTAATACCCCGAATAATTGTGGTAATAACCCAATTAATTGTGGTAGTATCCCAATAAATTAGGTTACTAACCCAAATGTTGCTGTACTACCTCAACTTGAGTTGCGGTGCTACCAAAATTAATTGAAAATGTCCATATCATCCAACAAATTTGGGTAGTAGAACAATTTTGGGGGATAACCCCTGACACTTTTTTTTCCGTGTACAATGCGCTTTCGGCCGTATTGATTAATCTTTCAAATGCATGTTGGCAGCGGCACTTTTCTAGTGATTTTCGTTTTTCACGTTGTCGCACTTTGGGTCCTAAGAGCTAAATGCATAGAGTTGTCCATACTCGCCAATTGCGGGAATGTAAGGATAAAGTAAGTTTCTTCTCTGGAGCTACTCGAAGAGACATGAAAAATCAAACACCTAAAACAGTACATGCGAAAGTATCTGCAAAAGATAAAAATAAGAAAAAATGAAAATATACTAAAAGGAAACAGCATAAATTTAAAAATAAAATAAAATTCATAGTAATTAATTTTAAAGATTGAAATAAAAATAGAAAAATAAATAAAATTAGATTTAATAGTTTGAGCAAATAAAAAGAGCTAAGATTCAGATAAGTCTTATATAAAATTTATAAATTATACTTCTTGGCGCTGAATTTCAGCACGAGGACGGAATTCAGATGCAGGAGCAGACGAGCCACGCCATTTTTCAGCTGACGGGTACGTTGCGGCACGTGGCGGATGCTGCGGCACACCTTTTTGTCACCACCGGGGCGCTCCAAGAGTTGTGCGTGACGTTAAGGTTGTTCTCGGGAGACATCGACCTGGTCGCCAATATTGCCCGCACCATCAGGTACAAAATAATCATCGGCTTCCTTTGATCTCGGCTTGGAGCGCCTTCAGTTCCCAGTGATACGCTCTGCTTTGCCACGGAGGTAGTTTAGTTGCCTAACTGAACCAAACCCAACTAGAGTCACTGATTTCACAACAAACATGCGCGAGTGTGCCAACTAGTAGTGCAATACATTCAAGAAAAAAATAACATATCGACGGCCAAGTCCGCAATCACGTATCTCGTTCGCGGTGTCTGAAAATCTCTGCCTCTATGTTATTTTTTTAAAGGACACAAATTGGCATCATTCCTTGAAGTTTTTGCAGAATTTTCTTGGCACGGAGAAGAATAATCATGGCAGTTTTAATGAAATGCCATTGAGTGTTTTCCGCGTTTAAAAAATAAAGTATGACAGGAAGTCTGCGACGTCGCAAACTGAGTTATGTGATTGCTGACCTATACCGTCGATATGTATCGATTTCAAGCACAATGACCAGTACTTTCTTTCATTTTTCTTTATTCCTGAATGTTTACATTTTTCTAACCAACACAAATAGATTGCAATCTGCTGGCGATTGCGAATTGCTAATATACTTAACGCTGATCAAAGGAAACGCAAATTGGATTGCATTTTGCGTAAAGGAACCGATTACATTTCAACGTTGCTGGGATTGTGCAACTTACATACTTTGCAAATATTACTGAAATCATGCGAAACAATCAAATTTACTACGGCAATTTTCTGCTTGAATCCATGATTTATAGGGAGTAAAGTTGAGACCTGTCTAGATGATCACTTTATATTTGCAAGGTAAAAGAAGTCGCACAATCTCAGCGACATTGGAATGCTTCTGGTTCCTTTTCGCAAAATGGAATCCAATTACACAGGGCCGGATTAAGGGGGTGGCCACATAGGCCGCGGCCAATGGCGGCAAACTTAGGGGGCGGCAAATTTTGCAATTTTTTTAAATGTAGGTATAAAAAAAAATCGGATTACGAACAAAAATTATCAATAAGAAAAGCAAACAAAATCTCTTTTTCCTGAGAGTATAGTAATTTCTAATTTTGTCGTTTTTCGGTGATATAAGAGACAGTATCTTTAATTAGTCGAGTTCAGAGAGGAGCTAAACACGCAATTTGGCCTGGAGCTCAGTGCAGAGAGGAATGATGACGAGGGCTTGAGATGAAAAGGAGAAACCCTCGGCGCGGCGGTCGGCATGTAACACATATTAGCGCCTACAAGACTGCATGAATACTTCACGCATCGCGTCAAACACAGTGCGGTTTGGAGCGGTTGGCGTGAAACACATAGCGCCTACAAGACTGCAGTAATACTTCACGCATTGCGCCAAACACATTGTGATCAGCGCGGCGCAGCGGCGGAAGTTAAAATTATTAAACCACATTTATGTTTGTTCTCTCATAATTTTTTGGTTCATTTCTTATAAATGAAGGACCTTGTCCACACAGAGATAGGTTTACGGAACTTAACTTTCGCGTCAAGTTCAGTGAAATTTTGCAACTTTTGAAATGTATCCAACACGAGCAGGTAAACGCGATTTATGCACCCGTCCCCTTCGGGCACGTTCACTTGATGGTTTTTATTGATGTTTCAAAACGAATGAGAAGGGGGCAGCAAAATACAGGCGGCCCATGGGCGGCAAGTAGGTAAATCCGGCCCTGCAATTATACCACTGTTACAAATATTAGAATCTGTTTCAGGAGTTGATTTTGAAACTTATTGCCAGTGAATTTCCTCCGCAAATTTTTCTTTACTTGGGAACTAACCTAAACTCTAGTTTGCTCAGTTATTGACTTCATTTTTAACTGACTGTTTGTTTCTCTGGCTGAGTGCCTAAACTGATTTGATGTGTCGTTCAAATCATTCATTTTTTAAGTGATTCCAGTGATTTTTGTTTACGGTTTTTAGCATTCTATCGGTGCGTAAGGATTGCGCGAACGTCCTTCTAGAGTACGGCATGCTCCCAACTTTTATAGAATTGTTCAACAAGTTTCCTGGACGCTCAGATATTGTCATTCGACTTGCCTACTCGCTGGGAAACATCCTCGAGTGCAGTAGCGTAGCCAGGTTTCAGGTAAGAGAAAATAATGTTCTGTCATGCCTACATATTACGCATTCAATGTCGTGTAATGAAAAACAATGAGGAAGAAAACAATTGGCTCAGAATTGGTAAACGGAGTTGTAACATCATTCTAGGAAACCTTAATTGGTGAAAAATATGTTTTTACTTGTTAATCCTGGTACCTCTAAAAGAAAAACTTCAACTATGGATATTATCCCCCCCCCCATTTCGACCTCAAGATGTCTAAAATTGAATTATCAAAACTTTGTTCTTACTCATCGGTCGGTTAAGGACCTTCCGGTGAACCGGATTCCAGCCGAAAATGCTCATTGCTCATTAACTTATGGAAAATGCAATTTTTTAGACGCTCATCGAAGAATCTGAATAACGATCACTGCTATTCCTGGCCTATTCTAACTAATTTAAGTGCGGGATAAGTATATTTTTGAGTAAATAACATTTAATGGTGTGCATCGATGGGTAAAGGATGTAAATCAAAGTATAGCGATTGGCGGGTAGGTTCAAATAACTTTTAACTTCTGAGCCCACCGAAATTTCAAAACTTAAAATCACGGAAATTATTTTGCAGCAATAATTTTTTTTAAAGGCTTCTTACCTTCAAAATTCATGTTACACTAGTGGTTTAGAATAATATAGACCGGCACTAATTTTTTTTTTCTTTCTTTTTTTTTCCCCCATGAATTTTAGAAGTAAAGACATTTTCTTACGTCATTACCGTGGTCTGTGCATTTGGACCTTTTATAACTACTGAATGCTTCTTAAAGTAAAGTTTATCGCAACAGGGAGCGTTTAATTCCACGATCCATACGTATATCTACACCATTTGCAAGTATTTTGTGAATTATCGCACCACCCAAAAAATATGTCAATTTGAAAAACCTTCTTTTTGCCATGAAAATAGGTTTCTCACCTCATATGCACCTCAGCATTAGGGAGTCTGCGTTTATAGATAATCGTTGAAACGGTTGATATCTCCACAAAGATCTCTCATTTCAGAGGTGGAGTAGTAAGATTCCCCCTGTTTCATGATTATGTAAAAGAAAAAATGGACGTATTTGTGCTAAAAGGAACTATGTGCATTGGATTTCAGTGCAAAATAATTCCTTTTAGCATAAATACGTCCAAATTACGGCAGTATGAAAGCCAAGGAGCTTTAACCTTTTGCATAAGCCATGGATCTTAAAATTGTCTCATATACTCACGAGTTAAGATGACGTAGAAAATTAATTGTATCGTAATTTTAAGTAATATGGTTCGGTTGTAAAATAACAAAAATAAGCAATGTTTAAAGGACTGAATATACCTCATTTTGCTACTTTATCCTACTAATGACTCTCCTCAACTTCTCTCAGTTGTTACATCAGCTAACTTTTAATCGAATTAACTTTGCAGTTATTTGAAGAGCCGAACGCATTCAAAGTGTTAATTGGTTTGATAGCAAGCTACATGCAACGAGATTTCAAAGAAACGCAAGCAAACATTTTACGAGAAAACAAGCAAAATGGGGATTCGTCGCAAGATGTGATGGTCAAGGTAATTTAACTGAATTACCGTATTTGAAATCAGAGTCCAGAACCCAGATCAAAGCTGCCATGAAAATCAATTGGAGAAATTATATTTTGCAAAGATGTGTAAAGCGTCTTTTGTTTCATTTAGAATAGAATCCACGAGCATTTAGGGAGTGGTTGTGGAGGGGGGCCACAGACATAAAATTGGGACGATATTTAATATTTTGTAATTGGTTTATTATTTGTATTAATCAGGCAACCAATTGGAGTTGTTGAAATTTTGGGTGTCGAAGTAGGATTTGTTATGCAATATCGAGAGGGAAATTGTTTCCCTTGCTTCATGAAGGGTTGTATGCATATCAGTGCACCAGAGCCAAAAGACACCAAACTTACAATTTTTAAAAAATCGAGTTTGTGTCATTTTGGGTGCGTGTGAAAATTTTTTAGCCCTATCTTACGCCGGTTATGAGATACAGAATTTAACATATTTCGATTTTCATTGGAATCAATGGGGCCGGCGCACAGTTTTTCCCTGATATATTGGAATGACTTAAATGAGTTAGGTACCTCTTGGCTCTGGGGTACTGATCTATGTTATTCCCGTAAGGTTCAATTTATGGGATTGGATGAAGTGATATTGACAATACGCTCCTCTAAAGCGAGGTTTTCAGTTTCTTTCATGTGACCTAAAATAAATAAATAAACTGATTACATGGGAAAATATGCCGTACAGTATTTGCTGTAGAGCCTAAGTAGCACAGTGCCACGAAAATATTGAAATTAAATTGCAATTTGATTTCAATAAAATTTTAATTTTTTTACCATGATATTGCAATTTTTTTTACATCATTTAGTCGATTCATGCCGATTTTAAACAATAATCAACAATATGAGCTCCATGTGTCAAAAAGATAGACAATATGCAATGCAATGAAAAATTGCAACTCATTTCAACTTTATTTCAATTCGTTCCAATAAATGGGGCCCCTTCAAATAGGAGCTAGGCAACCTACACAACACTCAGTGGAAGTGCAATATTTTTACTACGTAATTGCCACTGTGCTTTTTGGGAGTGGATTGATATTAACTCAGGTACTTTTATCTGTGATGAAAGCACACCCGTGCTGTTTACAGTAATGAATATGATGTTTCAATTTTAAATAACTGTAATTCAATCCTAACAAAATGCCTGGTTCATAATTCTTTCTTTCACAGCTGGTGCGTGTGATCGTGAACATGGCCACAGAGCCGGATGTTGGTTCTAGATTAGTTTGCGAGGTTAACGACTTCGATGAAGCCACGTACTACGATCGTAAAGACGTAAGTGAAGTATATGAGTGCCGAATACGTTAAATATAAAAATAGGATTACTCTATATTACGCCGAACAATAATGTTTGTATACCTACTTTGGTTTTATTCCAGGGATCCCGAGTAGAGAGCTCAAACCAATACATGGACAGTTTACCATTAATGACAATTCGTCGTTCTTCAGACGAAGGGACGTAACTCAATTCATCGACGACCCTTTTTATCCAGGAAAAAATGATCTTGGATAATTCGAGAATACAGTGAGGAGGGACAAAAAGACCAACTGTCAACGGCAGAATTCTCTTATACTTGCCGCAAAACTTGCTAAAATAGTTATAGAAACATAATGTTTTAAAGATGACGCGGAGACTTAAACGCAACATAGAAAAAGAAACAACCAGCAAAAAACGCAAGCAACGACGCACTACTTGTTCTCGATCGGATTGATTGCGTGAATAAATCAGATTTTGGAGAAAAAATTTACAACCGTATTTATAGAATTACTTTTTTTTAGAATTATTTATTATTTTTTCTAGAGTTTTTTCTTTTAAATTTTTATTTTTATTTTTTAGAAATTTGGAAATCAGACTCCTCATACTCCCACTGCTTTGATTCATTTTAAAAAGACTGGAGCCAAAAAACCATTTGAAGCTTTAATGCAATGCAAGGGATTAACACCGAATCTTCATGACAGGCAATCGATGCCTTAATCCACGCAACGGGCCGATTATTGAAATGTTGTGTTTGTCGTGCGGAAATAAATGACATAGGTTAAATGGCGGAGCGTAATTGGTTGACTAATGACTATGTCTTATCGCTGCTATGTCGTGCCGTTGCCAGGTAGAATTCAAGACACGCCAAAAGCACCTCTTGAGTTTCCGAAAGTATGTCGTCCATTCCACCTGACAGGCACGACAAGGCAGCGGTAAGGCAAGGCCGACAAATCACGCTCCGCCGTTTAACCTATGGCGTATATGTCCACCCGCTACACACAAAATTTCAACAATATCGGGCCGCTGGTGTGGTAAGAGGCAGCACCCTCTGATCAAACACGAATTTTGTGGAAAAATTGTGAATCTGTTGACCTTTTAGAGGGGTTTTTCCCAACCTAATCCTAAAGTATCTCGAAATTTCTTTGAAAAATCTCATAATTTCTCTTGAAAATGAATGTGTTCTCGAAGGAAATTTGTTAACTTCTGAATGTCCTTACTGCATTTTCACTTAGAACGACAGGCCAGCCCTCAGCTGAGTTACACAAGCGGGATGGAGCTATTTATTGAATTTCGTTTAGATCGCGGAGAAATATAGAAAATAAATTTCACTCAAATTGTTCTCCTGATGTTATTAGATTCTGAGGTTGATTTGAACTAATTACAGGAATGTCTGGAGTTCATTCATATTCTGCTCGCCATCCTTAACCAGAAATCGCCGTCGGAGAACGAAGAAATAGTCGTTGCGATTTTAACAGCGCTGAATAATCTCACTTTTTACTCCATCGACGGACCGCTCTCTAAAACCTACCTCGATATTGCGCAAGGTAAAGAGATTTTGGGGGCCCAGATGTTACTCACAAGTTTGTCACATGTTTGTCATTGGCGAGGCGTGAATGATTGATTTTCGATATTTCCCCATTTGAAGCTAAGGTAGAGAATCGATTCTTAAGGTGTTCTTTACGAACACCCTTTCTATCGATTCTTTTCCAAAGGTTTAAATGACAGATCAATCGATTTATCGCAAAGCACGCCACGCCATTGATCATATTGCTGTTTTGCTTGCAAGAACAAACAGCCATTTTGTGTCAGAGTTGCATTTTTCGCAGTTTGTGAGAGCGTGAGCTTTTTCAAAAAACCGTGAAATTATTTGAATTGGTTGTCTCTAAATCCTGGACACCGAGGAAATTGTCCTACCTAATAATTCCCAGACGAGACTTCTTGTTACGTCAAACCGGAAATCTCTTTAAAGTGACCGGACGTTTCCATAAAATAACAGAAATACCGTTTGAAGGAAGGAAATTTCTTTCATATTACTGCCAGCCACTTGTGGTTGAAGCTTGGTTGATTTAAGCGCATTTATTCCGGCCTGCATATCTTCACTATCAATTTGCGTTTCATCTACGAGGGCCTTTTTCGCTTGAATAAAACAGTTTAAAAGGATATTGTCATCGTACATTGACTTAACAATAGAAATCGACTGCAGCATAAACGATTTTGCCGATTCAGTTATGAAGGTCTCCCTTGATTTTTTCAGGACCTGTCGTTAAGATCAACTCCGCTGCTTCGTTGATCTCCTCCTTCTCTATACCCGAGCGTCATATAGTTGTTATTTACTGGGGCCTCATTGGGGAAGGGGGTGAGGTGGAGGAAATTTGGCTAATTTTGAACTCCTTGGAAAAGGATCCAATTTTTCCACACCAATACTTAGCAGGAGCTCACATGGGAACAAACTATTAATATTTTTAACAGTGCGTTCGTAACTCTCAGAAAGCACATTCCATTCACAATAATGTTAATTTTACAGATGATTTATCATATTGAAATTAACAATCTGTTTCATTTATAATTATTCCAGGCCTCAGTTCATTGATCCGGTCAAATCATGTCAGGTGCTTAATTGAAGTTACGAGAGTGTTAGGAAATTTAACTCGATGTCACCATGTTCGCCAATTGTTCCTTGATATTGGAGGTTAGAAATTACAATTCCTATCACGAGCATTAACTCCTGTTCTGTGTGCAAGTGTATAAAGAGGCAAAATTCCAAAATATTATCCTAAGTTTACTTTCAAGAGAAGCGATTTTCCCAATTTGCATGTACCGAATTTCTTCTATCGTTTTGAATTGAAAATAGTCAAATTGCACCGAGGCAAGCGCCCTCACTAATACACGATAAAAAATTTTGCGGCAGTAACCACACCCGAAAATTTTGGCAGCTAGAGCCGAGATTTGCAATCTCGGCTGACGAAAGTCGGCAGGGTTACAGAATGCTCGGTAGCATATTCTGCCGGATTTCGCCGAATTTCTGCCGAATTCCGACAGTCGGGACGGCAAATCTCGACTCCAGCTGCCAAAATTTTGCCACCTTTTGTTGAAATTTAAGACAGATTTTTCGAAATCACGATTGAGAATAATGTAGTTATGATAGCCAGACCTTTCGTTATTTTTTGGGAGGGAGGGGGTGGGGTGCCACAGACTATGTCGCATTTTCAAGGTGCGAGCGCCCCCCCCCCCTAAATGGCAAATGACGAGCATTGCATGCTCAGATAATTCAACTATGAAAGCAAAAGCAGTTCTACAAATTATAATCCGTAAACGGCCTCTTTGGGATTTTTTCAGACAGGACTTATCAATTTTTGAGCATCAGTCGAAATGGAACTTTGATCGTGAATACCTCGAGAACGAAAAGTTGGATTGATCTCCGGTTTTCTTCTTTCTTTATCCTCTTTCCAACGATGTGTCACAAAGGGTACTGTCATTTTAAAATTTCGAGTCCCCCCCCCTTGGGAGGCCCCATAAATGAGCCCCCCTAAAAAAAATCAGCTCCTTGTCACAATGAGCAATGATTCAAACCAGAACCTTTTGTCTCTTTTTGTTCAAAAGTTAAAGACATTTTTCAGTTAATTTTGGTCCACCCTGTATAAATTTTCCTCGAAAAGCATTTTCCGATTTAACCATAGATGTTAAAAATAAATCACCAAAAATACTAAGTTTCAGAGTACGGACTTTCCTTCTTGCAGGTTTAGCTGAGTTAACCCGTTGGCTGAGTAGCACCAATGATGAACTACTTTATAACGCAACCGGACTGTTGGTCAATCTGTTGGCAAGTCAGGAATCCAGATTATTACTCAAAGAGTCGGATAATATAGATAAGTAAGAGTTTTTGCAATAAATACAATAAGTATATCAGTACTGACTTTCAGGAAAATCGGACCAATTTCAGAAATCGCTTCCTTACATTATGTTGCTTAAGCTGTTTCTCGCTGCACTGGAGAAAATAACGCTCAAATGAACGACTCCTTGCATGTAGGAACATTTTACCTGACAATGGAAGTTTACTTGCCTCAATGATGTATTTTATTTTGTGCTTACTAGAAAAATTTCGTCACAGCAAGTAAACTTTTGCAGTCACGACTAAAATGTTAGTAAGCGTTAAATGTTAGCAAGGCTATTGACGCTGAGAGTATAGGGGATTTCTGTATCGTAGCTAGTGGTTTTACCTCATATATGAATCGGGACGTGCAAAAACGGCTAATGTCCATTTTTCTAGTCTTCAGTTTTTTTGAGTTGAGAATACTTTTTAAAGAGTTGAGACAACCATAAAAGTGATGACAGGACTCGTTTTGAGTTTTAGGTAACTCGGAGACGAGTATTGTTGACGCCACTTTAGTGGTTGCATCCAACTCCGTAAAGTATTATCAACTCAAAAAAACTGAAGACTGGAAAAATGGACATAAGCGGTTTTCGCACGTTTCGATTCATTTCATTTTGAAATTTGTGGAGTTTTTTCACCGATAATGTAAAATTTTGAGGAGTCGCATGAAAATCCAATATAAAAAAACGTAGCGAAATAATTGTTTGAAAATAAGTCATGAGCAATATTCTCCTCCGTTTCAGACTTGTCTTGATCCTGGAGAGGCGATGCGAAAATAACTGGAATCTTGCCACTTTGATCTGCCAAGCCCTGTGGAACTTTGCAAGTGACGCTTCCGACATTCATTCGGCTTTTGGTCCTGACAAAACGCCGAGAATACTATCCGCATTGATGTATTTATTAGGTCAGTAAACGATCTTCGTGACTTTCAACATCGTGCGCGAGAATTGGACTACATTTTGCAATTAGGAACTGTAAATTCCGGCCCGGTTCAAGAACAACGTATGTGCCCTTAGTTTTCCTATGTACATAAGTGTTTTTTCAGATGAGCCAGAACTTATAGGTCCAAATTGCAAAATGCAGTCCAATTATCTCCTCGTTCTGTAGCTGAGTAGCTAATCTGCCGTGCTAAGGAAGAACGCCGCATGAGCATTCGAGAGTTGCCAAATTTCCCTTGATAAAACATGTATTTTTGACGACATTCTTGCACATTTTTTTGGAAATTTTCAGATATTTTAGATTGAATTGCGTACAAAATTGTCTGAAAATTGTAGAAAAAAGTATTCACAATTTTCCTTGTAGATTCGGTTTTTGTCGGAGGCAATTTGGCAACGTCTGAAGGCTTATACGGCGTTCTTCCTTAGCACGGCAGTAATGATGTGAAGATGTGTCTAAAATAAATGAAATCACGACATTTCTTAAGCTCTCGCGTTAAAATTTCAAACGCAGTGGTAATTTTGAAAAAGCGGAAAATGAAAATTAATTTCACGCCAGAGGTTTTTGGTAATTTAGAAACTTGATTCCCTGACTTTGACCCCATGCGTTATAAGGTTCCTTTATCCGTGGACGGTCACAGCTCGACGCCCTTCTGCACTGGGGGCTTATCTCGGTTTCCACTTGAACCCTACTTTAAATGTAAATCCATGCATTCTGGAGCTCATGCGGAAATATAGATATGCCCTTGCGTCAGAGGAGCCACGATTTAAGTTGAGAAATTAAACGAATAACTAAACTTTCACTGTGCTTTCAGACGAAGATAAATTTTTCCCTTCCGACGTTCGAGAAGGAGTCGTTCAAATGGAGGATTATCAGAACTGGGATTGTTTCGCAGAGATAGCGGCAAACTTGCTCGAGAAATTGGAGTGATTAATGTTCATGACCACAGTATAATCAAATCACGATCGAAGGAGAAATAGACCGAATTTTCAACTTCCATCTCATATTTTTCAAAAACCTGCTAAATAAAATGTGGGGATCGGAGGACAAGACGCATAAAGGCAGTTTTTGAGAAGGAACCTGATATTAATTATTTTAAGCAAGGCTACTCTTAATGCATATCAGTGGCGTGGCAAGCTTTGCAATATATCAATTGGACTACATTTTGCAATTTAGAACTATAAATTCTAGCTCAGTTTAAAAACAATGTATGTGCCATTAATCTCCCAATGCATATGAGTGTTTTTTCATATGAGCCAAAATTTATAGTTCCAAATTGCAAAATGCAGTCCAATTGATCTACTATTTAAACCTATGGAAAAGGATCGATAAACAGGGTGTTCGCATTGAATACCTTAATAATCGATTCTTCACCACAGCTTCAAATGGGGAACTATCGATAATCCATCATTCACGCCTCGCCACTGATGCATCTTCTGTGAAAAATTGGCTCCCAAATTCCAATTTTTAAGCATGAAAAAGTCAGTTTGAACTTTCTTTCCACCATGAGGATCCATGTAATTTCGAGACTTCAAACACGTATGTCGAAATAGCAAAAACTGCACTTATACACCCTGCCCTCAAAGCCCCTCAAATGAGGCCTATACTCTCTTACTGCCTAGCTGCATATTTTTACTGCATTTTAAATTGAGATTCTGATTTTGATTCCTCGATAATCGCATTTAAGCGTCACTTTCAAAACATAATTTTCGATCAGAGAACAATGCATTTCTTCTTTAATTTTTATAAATTACTCAAACGCTATGCTGCGAATGTTTAGTAGCAGGGAAAGAAATAAAACGGAAACTGCTCGCAGTTTTTGCAAAGGTGTTCACCCAGCCAGGTTGTCTTGACTCTTTTCATAAATGGAACGTCTAAAAATCGTTATTTGACAAAAAATCAAATCTGTTTTTACCGAAAATAAAGCAATTTATTTATGTATGTGTCCTGTTGCTTATTGCTTTCATGTTCCTCTTATTTTTAAAACGAGAGTGAAACATGACAGAGAGAAAAATAGTCAAAATGAATTTATATGGGTTGTCAGCAATGGCGTGGCGTGCTTTGCGATAAATCGATTGATCTGCCATTCAAACCTATGGAAAAGGATCGATAGACAGGGTGTCACAATGAACGCCTTGCTAATCGATTCTGTATCATAGCTTCGAATGAGGAAATATCGATAGTCGAGCATTCACGCCTCGTCACTGGTTGCCAGGCCGGCGCCGGCCCAATGAATAGGAGTTGCATTCGAGATTTAGATGAGGATGAAATTCCTGTAGGTCCTGTAGGTGAGGATGAATTTCCTTGTGGTTTGAAAGAGAGCAGTGGAGGTTAGGAGTCGTAGAGCGCGAGGGAGTGCTGTAAAGCGACTTGTATGTATGTATGAAATTTCTGTAATCCTCTCATAGTTTTCAATACACTGATTTTGAGTTTGCTTCAAAGCAACTTCAACGCGTATTTTATTACATCTCTACAAGTCAATAAGCGCGTAAAATGAATTGCATGAACGTTGTACGTTTCGTAGCTCACAGGATACAGAGATTATGGCACTCGGGTAAAAACTCCTTCAAATAGTGAGTATGCAATTTGCGTTACAGTCATGTGTAGTTTTAACACTCGGGCGAGTTTTATGAAATTCTCAAGCACTACCAAGAGCCGAGTGTGGTATAATGGTTGTGTGCATAATGGTAAGTAACAAATATAGAACAACTTTTTCTTCGTAACCTAATCCAACCTACTTTATTTGCAAGGAAAAACATCACACATTGATGAAGTCCGGAATTGATCGGTTGACAATAAATTCGTCTCTCTGACATAAGAACGTATCTCGATTTCTGCATACACGGAAAAAATTATATTGCTGATTTAACAATTAAATTGCTAAAAAAAGGTGACTGCAATATTTAAACTTAGATGTCAGAACACAAAAATGCTACTTAAACCACTATTGAAAGCTAATTTAACCACGAGGCTGGTTAAAGTGGCATTTTTGTGTTGTGAAATCTACGTTGAAATATTGCAGTCTTTTTTTAGCAATTGAATTGTTAAATCGGCAATTTAATTTTTTCCGTGTGAGCCCCGGAAATCATGAGGTTATACGAGCCGTAGGGTTCACGTGGTAATTGAGGTACGCCCTTAAGTCAAAGAGGCGATGAATTTCAAGCCTACGTGTAATTATTTGCAACTGCGTCGCAAAAAGTTGTACTTTCAACAAGCACAGTGATTAAAAAGAAAATTGGATGAATTAATATCACCGGATGTATACTAATTAACATAAAATTATTTCAGAGGATGATTAGTTCTGAGAAATCATTTAAAATTATTAACATGACCTTTTAGCCGCAGCTATCTTTTTTATTTCTTTTGCTGCTCGAGTTCAAGGTATGCAGGAACTTTCTACTGGTCGGCTGATTAGTACATCAAAAACAGATAAATTATAATTTGTAACCGATTTAATATTTCCACGTGTTAGTCGCATCACTCATCAGTTCGTGGCGTTTTGGTTGAACTTACTTTGTCTAAACTTCGTGTTGCATCATCAATTAGCTTTATGAGTGTTTCAATGTCTTTACAGATTTTGTCTCTTTTGATTCGCATAATCGCTCCTGTGGTTTCTTCATGCGTTTAGTTTTATTTATTTATTTTTTTTTTATTTTATTTTTTTTTTATTTATTTTTTTTTTTATTTTATTTTTTTTTTATATTTTATTTTATTTTTTTTATTTTGGGGGGGGGGGAGAAATATTTGTGAAAACTCAATTCAAAATAAGAGGGGACAATTTTGAAAATTGTTAACAGGGGCTGTTTTATAATAGCGGGTCTTTGTAAGTGGATTTGTTCAGCTTTTAGTGTACCAAGTAACAAAGAAAACCATTAGTCAGCAGTTATTCAAAAATTCTACAGTTTGACGACATGCGATCAACGTTCTTGTCCGTCCACTTCTCGATCTAGCTCGGGAGATGAGTCAAGACCTCCCTCTTAATCACAGTGCAAACTAGGGGTCGTATTAGGGGGCGCTCCTTAAACGGTCCCTTTTATAATTTTTTTTTTAACGGTTTATATAAACAATGTGATTGGAGGAGGTTTGTTGAGATCGTAAAACTATCAAGTTTTACAAATGTTCAGTGAATTCTCAAGTATTTTTGGAGACAGATCATTGCAAGTGTTTACAATTATTTTCTAGTACCAAAAAAACACCTAATAGGAAAGGAAAGAATTAGCATGTTGTGAAAATTGAGGCAGGTCTATAGGCACTTATACTTTGAGTGTATTAAAATCTTTGTCAGTCAGAAATGTTGTTTCTTCATATGTTTTGTTATTTATTCCCAGCGGTAAATGGATGTAACTCCTTGAGGATCTGTTTTCAAAGTTACCTGCTGAATTTCACCTTATGGAAGCTTCGGAAAAATTATCCTTTTTTCATGTTGCTCTATAAAAGGTTTCATTAATGACTCCTTTGGTCACAATGCAAATCATAGGGAGCCTACCCAAGAAATGGAGCTCCTCAGGAACGACCCCATGTCATGTGCTACGACAAAACGCCGCATGAGCTTTCAGCGTTGCCAATTTTCTCTCGATAAAATAAGAATATTTGGGGAGCCTTGTGAGTATTTTTCTCATAATTTTACAGAGAATTTTATTCGCAATTCAATCCGAGGTAGCTGAAAACTTCAAGGAAAAATGATCTTGCATTTCCCCGAAAATGAACATTTTATCACGAGAAATCTGGCAACCTTCAAATATTCTTACGGCGGTTTTCTTTGACAAGGCAGAATGGATGGTTGCTCGCGAACGGAAGTGCAGTGGCGTGGCGTGCTTTGCGATACATCGATTGATCTGTCATTTAAACCTTTTGAAAAGAATCGATTAACATCTTGTTCGCAACGAACACATTAATAATCGATTCTTTACCATAGCTTCAAGTGGGAAAATATCGATAATCGATCATTCATACGCTTCGCCACTGCGGAAGTGTTTTTCGGTGTCCTGAATCTGATGTTATAAAAGGCACCCTAAGTATCGAGTACTTTCAGGTCGACAACCCGCGGTCCGCGTTTCGGATAAGGGACTCGTTAGAGCAAAAAATGACACGAGGTCGCCACACGTTGCCCGCATCAGCGTTTGCTAATTTATTCCTCGCGCCTACTTGCCCCATCGGAGCAGAACGATTTTTCTCAACTACGCAGTAACGGTCTTTTAAAACTGCATTGCAACTCGCAAAAATGTTCACAAATTTATCGAGTAGAGTATCGTTTATTCAAAACGGCCTCATCATTTTTGCTACAATCGACTCCTCGATTTATCAATTTTAGATGGTTTCAATGTAAACAATAGAGCACGAATATACGTCCAAATTCTCTAACCAAGACAAAGCAATCTTTCTTAACCACGTAGGAACGGTTCTTCACATCTGCACTGTATCACGCAAAAAAGTTTTTGAAAAATAAAGGTATATAAATTTAAAAACTGAGAAAAAGGTTAGAAGCAAAAAAAATTTAAAAAAGATATATCTTTTTTAAATTTTTTTTTGCTTCTCTATAGAGAAATTAAAGGGGGAAAATGTTAGACATTAAAAAAATAGAATAGGGAGAAAAACAAAACAATTTCCATTTGTGAAAAAGTCCACTTCCTTCGGGACATTTGCCCAACATGTGGGCAGATGTTATGCATAGCCTCAAATCTTGATTAGATCTCTAACACACCGTGTATGCGTCGTCTTAGTTGATCCACACAAGTAGCAATCAAGAAAGACCAAATGGATTGCATTTTGCAATTATAGGGACTGCTATTTCTGACTCATCCATAAAAGAACCTATGTACGTAGAGAAACTAACGGCACATATGTTCTTTTTGAATGAGTCAGAGAAAGTACTCACTAATTGCGAAATGTGATCCAAATGACCGGTTCAGCGTTTAGGAGGCCCACTCAAACCCATCACCCATTAGACAAAGGTGTTTAACGAGTTGACGCCGGTGCACCGCCTCATTACATTCACACATGGGCGGTCAACATCGGAAGCACTCACGTCAATATAATTAATTAGTGAGGTGTCAATTTGACTACATTTTGAAATGAGAGACTACTGTTTCTGGTCCATATGAAGGGCTCGGAGGACGAACCGCGCAAGTGCACTTTTTTAAAATGATGTAGATATTATTGATTTTAATTGAAATGACTAGTTCTAAAGAACATTCTGTGATGAATTCACCATTTAAATCCAATTTTCAAGCATCAAAAAGTGAGTTTGAGCTTTCTCTCCTCCCTAAGGCTCCATGTAATTTTGAAACTTTAAACGCGTATTTCCTGAATTAGCAAAAACTGCCCTCATGCGCCCTATCCTCAAAGCCTCTCATGTAAGAAACAACGTAGGTGTCCAAAATTTTCCAATGCAAATAAGTGCTTTTGTGTGAGCCAGAAATAGAAGTTTCTCAAAATGTAGTCCAATTGCTCAACTTTGGTGGATATGGTGCCTGAAATATCATTTTCTCAGCCCATGTCTTTCATGGAGGTGTGTTCAATGATGTTCATCAATCACCCTAGTAGCATGGACTGTAATAACTCTCTTAAAAAACATGAACATTTTAAATAAAAAACGTAATAGAATACCACTAAAATATAAGAGGAAAAAAACCCTTTGAGGGAATTTTTTATGTCTTTATGAGTGGTTAAAAAGTACAATATTTCCTTTAAAAAAAAAACTCTCTTAAAATTTTTTAAAAATAATACACTGGGTCTTTAAAACTGTTTTACGTAAATATTACTTGATTTTTTTTTCAAAAAAAAAAAAAAAAAATACGTTATTTTAAAGAGTTTTTAGACACTTTTCACTTAAAATTTTCCTTCTCATGAATTTTACGTAAAAAAAATTGCGCAAAGGGTCTCCTTCTTCGTAAATTTTAACAGTTTTTTCAGAGCTAATGGAAAACAAATTTTTACAGCCGTTGCTAGTGGCGCAGGCAGTTTTTGTGAAACAATATTTCCGGCAGCACAAAAATCAAAACATTGAACGGAGAGCGTGCGGCGCGCCTAATCAAGAGCCTGCGTTCAAATCAATCTGGCCAATAAACATGGGCGGGGGGAGCCCAGCCCGAGTGAGATTAAATCGGGACAAGTCAATGCAAGGATCGACATCCCTCCGACCCTCCCTCCTGCTGGGTCGCCGCCCCGTCCAACGCATCCCTCCACAGACAGACGCGTGCTTCCTGGGAAAATAATGCCACTCGATGATCTCATGCGGGCTCAGCTGATTGCAACCGTATTTTTCGTGCCAGACGCTGTGACGCTTAAATTAAGCAATTATTAGATCCGCGAGTTGCCACATTTCTCAACGATAACGATTTAAAGACTGGACATCGATGGCGGACAAGAAGCGTGTATTCGTTGATGATCGATCGAGCCAAAATGTCGCATTAATGGCGGCGAGATCATAACCGGGTTAGTAAACATTTGAGTTTAGACTTTCGAAGTTGATGCTGGTCGGATGTCATTATCTTCATCAGATCATTTCTAAACCCTACTATGGATCCTGGCATGGGGTTATTATGCACTACAAAAAGTACAAAATACAAAAGGAATCGTATTACGTGGTTTGTACATAACGTTCGTAAGGTCGCTGAATTTAAAGGAACGACCATGCACCATGGAAATGATTGCTTCCTTTATTTAGGGTGCCTACCCCTACATGAACGCGAGGCTACTATTCGATCACCCCGTACGTGGCACAGTATCACTCAAAATTGAAGGCGAACTTACAGCGCTACTGGGCACTCACAAGGGCAGCTTACTGGGAAACTTCTACAACAGTGAAAGTCTCTAAATTTAGAATCGTAATCAAAGTCGTCTCCAAAAACAGCTCTTTCCTTAGGAAGTCACATGGTTTACATCGCAAGTTTGTACATGTTAAGGTACCTCAAAGTTTGTCAAAACCATAGAATTTTTTCTTCCGTATTTTGTACTTTGAGCAATGGTGAATCATTGCAACCCCTTGCCAGGCTTCATTTCCAAAGACATTCGACCGAATTTTACTGGATGTTAGCAAAAATGGTCATTTTTATGATGCTGTTTTAACGGCTTCCTTAAACATTAGCCCTCTCTTAATTACCAACTTTCTTAATCTTGTCTAAGGAACGGCATTTGAATAAAGTTAGGTTCTTTCGTTCGGGAAACGCCGATTTATAGACTGTCCTTAAGGGTAAGGGGCCGGCCGTCGGTATATTACGTACACTGGAAAAAAAAAAACAAATTGGATCCAGAGTCCAGACTCTTAAAAACATCGACAAAAAAAATACTCTTGTTTCAATCAGATTTAAGCTTAAATCAAGAATCCAGCCTCTTAATTTGAGCGGATTTCCTTTTGATTTAAGCTTAAATCTGATTGAATCAAGAGTATTTTTTCTTGTAAATGTTTTCAAGAGTCTGGACTGTAGATCCAATGTGTGTTTTTTTTTCCAGTGTAACGCTTTTTTTCGGCATTTTTGACCCCCTCCCCCCCTTGTAACGCTTTCGTGATGTAGACCCCTATTCTTCACCACGTAAAAATAAAATGGCGTAACGCTTTTCTTGACGCCCCTCCTCCCAAGAGCGTTACGTAATTTAGAGACGTTCCCTAAAGGGTTCCGCGAGCGTTTGAGCCTCTCCCAAAGTCAGGGACGCAAAGTCCGTCCACAAGAGCGTAAAGTGCAAAGAACGCGGAAAAGACACTAGAGTCAGACCACGGAGGTTTACTGCCGTGCTAAGGGAAAACGCCGTATGAACCTCCAGGCGCTGCCAAATTTCCTCTGATAAGATACGAATTTACTGGGGAAATTGCAAACATTTTTCCCCCAATTTTTGGTCATATTTTGTTCGCAATTGAATCCAACACATCTGAAAATTTTGAAGAAAAATATTCTATAGATTTCGTCAAAAATACATTTTTATCCAGGGAAATTTGGCAACTCTCGGAAGTTCATACGACGTTCTTCCTTAGCACGGGAGTTTACGAGTCATCAAAGTTGCAAGTTCAACTGTTCAAGCCTCGCGCCGATACGACTCGAAAATAAAATGAGCTGAATACGATGGCGGAATGCGAGCTGCGCTCAAAAAGGAAAGAGCCGCTTTTTACAGGTATTCCGTAATGATGCAAGAAGACATAATGGGCCGGCGATCAGTCACATTTACACGCTAAGCTGAGGCTAATTCGTCGCTCCTTTCACAAAAGCGCGCATCTCCATTTCCGCGTGAGCCGTGGAAAACACTGAGTTACCAGTGGCGTGGCGTGAATTGCGATGTACCGATTGTTAGCAATTTAAACCTATGGAAAAGGATCGATAAGCAGGGTGTTCGCAGCGAACACCTTAATTATCGATTCTTTACCATAGGTTTAAATGGCATAACAATCGATACATCGCAATTCACGCCACGCCACTGACTGAGTTAATAGGACGAGAGGTCTCATTCCTGAAATCAGTTAGGCTCTTACATCGGAGAGGCGACGGATTGGAAGACAAACGGCCAACAGGGTAGGGGAGAAGCGGGGGTGGCTGGCAGCGTTGCCTTGTTTCCGGAAAATTCCCCCATTCTCCAGGAGGAGGAATGTAAAACATGGGAAAACTACGTGTGAGAATTCGAACGTCGCCAAAATTATTTTCCAAGGAGGTACGATTTTTTTTTTTTTGGGAGGACTTTTGAATATTTTTACCCATGCGGCAATCAACGGTGACAGTGGCGTGGCGTGCTTTGCGATGTATTGATTGGTCTGTCATTTAAAAACTATGGAAAAGGATCGATAAGGGTGTTCGCAAAGAACACCTCAATAATAGGTTCTTTATCAAAGTCTCGAAGGGGGAAATGTCTATGATCGATCATTCACGCCTCGCCACTGATTGTGAGCAGTGATGTAAATTTTATTGTTAGTCCTCAGCTGTACAATTTTGGATGGGACAAGTGAAATTTTAAGATTCCATTTGGTCTTGAAGTCGGCTAAAATGCAGTGGCGTGGAGTGCTTTGCGATATATCGATTGTTATGCCATTTAAACCCATGGGAAAGGATCGATAAGCAGGGTGTTAGAAGCGAACACCTTAATAATCGATTCTTTACCATAGGTTCAAATGGCAGAACAATCGATACATCGCAATTCACGCCGCGCCACTGCTAAAATGAAAAAAAATTACAAAAGAATATGGCAGCATAGACCGTAGAGTACACCCATGCGTATTTTTCGAAACTACATTTTTTGAGACGCAAACTTCATACCGAAATAACTTCGATTTTATGTGATATTTTTAGGTATTTTTGGATATTCTAGGTTCTGGTATCAAAAACGCTATGTTGAGTTTTTATCGATTCTAACGTGGGGTCTCGATTAAACGCGGTAATCGAAACTCGCAGATACGTCGAACACAGCTTATGGCCAGGAGACAGGATCGAAAAGGCTTTATTTTAAAAGGATCTATCAAGACTTTGTAAAATAATAGTCATAAATGTAAAAATTTGTTAAAAATAAGGGAATTTTACCAAAAATAAATTTTCTCTGCAAACATCATTTCTGAAGGAGTTTTTTTTTTTTTTTTTTTTTATAAAGTTTCCGTCATAAAATTGTAGCGTTTACGGGCCAAAGCCACCGAGGAAACAGCGAATAATCGAGGCTTTGCTGTATTTTCTTCAAAATATTTATCCTATTGACGGAAATTTGGCAACGCCTGAGGGTTCTTGCGGCGTTTTTTTTCCAGCACGGCAGAGCAAGAAAATTCTATGAGGAAAGCGTGGCGACACTGAGGAGCGAGGGAATGCGATCCGATGATGATGATTCTGTCATGGGTGTAACTCGAGAATTTTAAATATTGAAGGCCGTGAAAAAAATTGCTTGAGGCGTGAGTGATCTCGGCTGTGTGATTACCATGTCATTTAATTTGTCATTTTCATTTTATCGCGATTGGAAACTTTACTTACTTCTGCTCGAGAAGTTTATTGTCGGACCTAAAATTTAAATGACTTAAAATGCTTGACAGGATGCCGTTTCTACGGCTCATTATGGACATTTGAATCTCATGCGTCTCCTCGCAGACGAAAGTATTGTCATTTTTCGCGCAAGATTATTTTTATTATTTTTGTTTATAAATTTTCTTCTCAATTTACTTTTGAATTTGGATTTTTATAAATACTAGGGAGCCCGCGGAGATATGTGTCGCGATGAGAATTATTGAGAAATTTCGAAGAAATTGCAATCGGCAAAAAAATTTCAATCACAATGATATGATTATCAGAAGAAAATTGACCAATCGCACTATCTTTTCCGATAAGGGACTAATATTTTAGGCTCTCGTCACTTCTAAGTGGAGCGGAAAAAAATTTTATCCCACTCCGTCGAAAAACTAACTCAAGTAACACGATTTTCAGTTTAAAATTTATTTCATCATTTTCCACTACCCCCTCTGAAATTGGAATCATCTGAGAATATCAGTACATCCCGCAAAGCTTCCTCTAGGCTCCTCAGTCCTCAGTTGGCAGAGAAAAATACGAAAAAAAAAAAATACGAGAAAAATTTACGAGCAAATAACGCGATATAAACCAACTGAGATGCATTTCCGAAATATAAACTCGGCACTTGAATAATGCGCGGAGCGCAAAACAATGTAGGAATATTCGAAGTTGGGTTCGAACCCAACATACAACTATTTAAACTCCGAGGTGGGCCGGGTTGCATACAGTCGATTTTGCGGGCGAAATCTGAAAACTGCCTTTGGCTCTAGTAGTTACTGTAAAAATTCGAAGTCAAAGGAGTTCCGACTAATGTCACGGATCTTTCAAGCTAGCTACCTCGAGCTGTGACAATGAGTGTCCACTAACACGGCTTTGTTTTCTAAAGTGGAGGAGGCAAATTTGCATGTCAACGGGTCAGCGAGGACGAGTGACACTTGAACGATGAGTTGAGAAGGGAAGTGAGTGAGCGAACAAGCATTATTTTGGGACTTAATGACTTTCAAAATTAACTAATTGTGGAAGTGGGTGTAATTCTCGCGAGTGAAAACGACGCTCTTGGATGAAGTAAGGAAGCCAATGTAATCTGATGTTTTCGTCAAGAAATCAAAAGTGACGGAGGGCCTTGGGGAGAGAGTGATCTGTAATAACCTTGAGAGATTTTTAACCCGTCCGCGGCTGTGGTGCTGCTGGATAGCCACGCCCCTAGCGGTGATGTACGGCAATTCTGTAAGTCACTGGGTTAGCGCTCGAACCTCGTGCGAGTTCCTATGTCCTATGTTTAGTTGCACATTGGTAGCTTGACGAGCAGCATACCGTACCGCGTCGCGCGATTATTTTGTTTCACACGAAGGAAAACTTAGTGATTAATACACCGTTTACCCATAGTGATTTTATTTCATCGATCGTGAAGAAAATCAATTTTGGTGTGATTATTATTCATTGTTGCCTTCGGTTGTAGAAAAATTTATAGTTTTTCACAATTAGTTTTTCGCGCTGTTTGTGTTGAAATTAAAGTGAAGTGATTAGTTCTTGTTTATTTTTAATATTTGGCAAGAAATTTTCTTTTGGTTTCTGTTCGGAAATTGTTCGTAAACCCGCTTCAAGTTCAACCCTATTTGGAATTATGTCTACAATTGATATCGTATCAAAATCCAGTATGTCGGACTTCGACAATTATCTTTTTGAGGTTGGTAAATAAATCTTTGTCATACGCTTACTCATTAGTCTTTTCTGCCCTTTACTCATTCATGTTTTGCACTAATTCCCCAAAATATTTGCTTTGTAATCTTCAACCTGATTATTTTTGGCTGTTCAGTCGGTCGCGTCACTGCTTGCATCTCGTGACAAGTTTCAACGTGTTTATGTAGTCGGCGGTGACGGCTTCGCTGCTTCCCTGTGAAGCTGTTTCCCCGGGGGATCCACCTGTTGCTTTGCTTTTCACCAGCATAAGTTTCGATGCGCTTACCAATCCCCTTCACTCTTCTTCTTGTCAGATTTCATTATTTAGATCTATATTGTCCACTCCATTTTCATAACAAAACTATTTGACCGTTCACTCATTAATTTACTTACATTTTTCAATCAGCGATGTCAGCACATTTTCAACTTTCGAGTCGGTAGCTTAGGCCCTACCTTCCAGGCTTTCTATAATGGACTGTAATTTGCATTAAGGAACTGCTATTCTTGGCTCATCCGTAAAGTACATATCTGAACAAGGAAACCAATGGCACATAACTATGCTGCTCCTAACATGAGCCAGACATTTTTGTTCCTAATTGTAAGTTGTAGTCTGAATAATGGCAGGCTTAGGTATCTCTTTCTGAGACGATTTTTCATGTAGACTTACAGGTGGATTTAGACTGTGGATTTTCGTTCTCAGTAGTTCTCAGCAAGCAATTGCATATTAGACTCTTCAAGTAAGGATTAATAATTGAAACCGAAGTACCTATTTGTATATTTTCCGACGATTTTAGTAATACATACTCTGGTTTTCAAAAATATGCTTTGTTGATACATCGATATCAACATTTTTTTTACGTGCTTAAGTATTCCTATTGAGATTATGGATCACTATCGATTTCTCTAGGTAGTCAAAGCGTTAATATTTTTTTAAGAAATATTGAGATTCATCTTGATGGTAACCGAAAGTCAGTGGCACTATGTGGAAAGACGCTTTTCTATGAAGGTACTTTTTTATTTTATTTTATTCAACATTTCTTTGACTAACTTCTTTTCACCTCTTCGAATAGAATTTTTTCAGGGTGGCGTGCATCGATTGAATAATACGTCAGTGATGTTGCGATTAAACGCTTCTTTGTTCTGCTTTGCATTCCTTACGTCGTAGTATTTTTCACTTTTTCTCGGTGAACCTTACGTAATTTCTCGCGTAGGCTATTATTTTCGCAAAAGTTTTCCGCGAGTCCTTAGGCATGCCCTTGTACTTATAATTCCTTGTAAATCAGTCGATTTTTTCTGATGAATTGCAATGGTCGAACGAACTAGAAGAAAATAATCTGTCTGCTAATTTTGCATCGACGTTTTTTCCTATTCACTTTTTCTTAATCATGTAGTTATTGATTGAGAGAATAGGCGCATAATTGCAGTCCGAAAATGTTGTGACATTACTTAGTGATTTCAACCGGAAGGAGTCCTGAGGTATATCCCGTGCAAAATTCATTAGGAAAATGAAAATTTCGAGCATCCAAATGTGAGATTGAACCTACATTTCGCACAGGGCTCCATATAATTTTGAGGCTTTAATAACACATATTTCTCGAAGTAGTAAGAACTGTCTCTAAGCTCCTTGTTTCTCAAGCCCATCTTTTTTTCTTTTACCAAAATTGCTTAAGTACTTTTATTACTTCCTTTCCTCTCCTTTTTTAAAGCTTCACGAACTCACTTACTTCAATATCTTTTTGTTCTAACGTAACGCATAATGGACACTGTCTCCGCATGCATCCATCGAGCACTATGTTTCCAAATTTCCGCTGTTTTTTATTTTTATTTTCAAACTGACACACTAAGTAATAAGTAGACGTTACTCTCTGAAGTTTCTAAGCACGGATTAGGTAGCCTAGTAAGGATTATTTAAAACCAGCAAAACTTCCAAGAAACAACGTTCATCGGTTTTCCTATAATTCTAAAATTAAATGTTACTCACAAGCAATCTGCATCGTCAAAGGTGGTCATATTTTTGTCCGATGGACCCTTTCATACATATACATTCCGAGGAAACACACTGCTCATCAGGAAGCGGACGTGTTCAGTTTTGAAGGAAGTCATGAGTCATTTCAGTCAATCCCCCTCCCCTCACCCCCTTCATTCTTCAGTCAGTTGTCGAATCAAATTTTACATTCTCAGCTGTAATTCAAGACAAAGTTTTCTTCAAAAATCTGAGCGTTACCATATTTCATTAGTTATGCGAAGAGAGAAATATAATTCGGCACCCATATAACGTCATTCCCGTGCGAATCCAAAACTTCAAACGGTTTTTCTCTAAAATACGATTTTAACCCTAAGTTGCACTCTCCTCAGGATCTCCTACGGAGATATATTTTTAAAAATTATATTGGTGTATTTTTTTTTTTTTCTTTTTTTTAAATTTCCTTTTCGCAACTAGGTAGGCACCCACAGACGAGACGGTTTTCTCTAACTACTCTTCAAGAAAAAAAAAATCAGTCTGAAAGGCAAAAGGTCCTATGTGCGACTTTTTTCCCCTGAACTCAAAAAAATTTCAGTTCTCGAATTTTTATAAATCCTCTCGTTTAGAGCCGGTGAAAAGAGTAAGTAATCTAAAAAAAATCAATGTGAAAATCTATCAGGTAAAACTTAGAAAAGTGTACCTCACTCAACATCAGTACTTAAGTACTTAAATTTTTCAGCGTGAAGATGGAGACTCATGACTCTCCTTAAAACAACAGATGCACGCAGTGGCGTAGCTAGAAATTCTTTAAGAGGGGGAGGGGGGTCCATTCAAAAACGTGACGGTGAATTCACATTCTTTTGTGTACGTCCCTGATAATATTTTATGTCTGTCCTCCAAAAGTAAAAAAAGGTACAATTAGCAAGGCTAAAGGGGAGGGGGCAAACCCCCTGGAAACAACCCCCCCCCTGTCTACGCCCCTGGATTCACGTGTGATGCGCTCACTTGGTTTCAGCTCCGTGGACGAATTTGAAGTTGAAGCATCCAGCTGAAAATTCCCCGGCAAGACCGCGGCTGGCAGCCGAGTCGCATTCGCGCAAGAAACCTCGGGAGCAATTACAGTAAATTACAATATTAATTGCACAACATTGTCGATCTTGACTATCTCCCCCCGCCCACTCCTCCTCTCCTCCTTTGTTTTTTCTTTCACTCGCCTCTCATCGAGGAGGCACTTACTTTGTAACGACCGATATGGCTTCTATTCGAATCAAACGTGGAGTTAAGTTGATATAAAAATGGAGATAAGGAGGCGCGGGGAGGGTACACGCTCGAATAATTTAAGCTCTCTCCAAATAGTGTTAATCGTAGGAGGGCTAGGCGAGGAAGCGAGGGGGGGGGGGCTTCGTGGAGAATCTCCGCGTTATGTAAAGGAGTCGTCCGCTTGATTTCTCAAGAGTTTACGGGCTTTACTGCCGTGCTGAGAAAAAAACGCCGTATGAACCTACGAGAGTTGCCAAATTTCCTTCAATAAAATGTTTATTCCGGAGGAAATATATGAATATTTTTGATCGAAATTTTAAGGAACTTCAAGTGAAATTGCGAACAAAATTACCTAAAAAAATTCGAAAAAATAATAATAAAAAATATTCACAAATTTTCCCTGTAATCGGTGATTTACCGAAGGAAATTTGGCAACGTCTAAAGGTTCATACGGCGTTTTTCCTCGGCACGGCAGTTTACGAACCGCACGTAGCCAGTGTGCAGTCGAATCCTAATTGAACTTTTGAATAGAGTTAATTTAAAATTGATGACGTAAGGGAGGGCCTCGAAGACACTGTCGGAACTGTGGCACTCGCGGTTTTTTTTTTTTATTATTTTTATTTTTCTTCCCGAGTGGAGGCAGAAAGACTTAGGTTTCGCCGAAATTTTCGAGTGTTTTTGAACGACTAGTTGCGCGACGGGACATTTCAACTGCGATGAAGATTGCAACGTTAGGCAGGGTATCTTTTGGTCCTTAAAGTCCGGAAATTTTACTGATTTTTAGAGGGCGGTCCGGAAGCACTGAAGAAGTGCGGAAATTTATTTTGCCTAAAGTTTCGGTATTTTTCTTATCATGCCACTCGTGTTTTTTTAAGACAGTCTTGAATGCATTCACTTCCTTGTACATTGATTTTCAGTGCAGTATGTTTACTCGCCAGATCGCTATCGTGCAGCCAGTCGATTCTCAGATCACCAATAAGCTTCGAATTTCTTTGCTATGTCATTTTTAACGCAATTCGTGCCTAAATTATTTTTGAAGGACTATAAAAGCACTGATTTCTATGATGAGAAGCCATACTGAACTGTTTGGGAAAGTACTATTCCAGCCAGCCAGTTTAGTATATTTTTGCCAGTCAGTTTTAGTTGACACCTTGCTTTATGTCAGGGTCGCCTTCCTTATCTAAACTTTGAGTATGATTACTTTTTCAAGAAAAATTAGTCATGGCAGTTTTCCTGCTCTAAGAGCCCATTTATGCACGCGATTCGTGTCGCCGTGTCGCCGGCGGCAGTTGTCGCCGCGACATTTTTTGGAATCGCGCGATCCATATTTTTGTCGCCGCGGCACCTTTTTTCTGCCGCCGCGACACCGTTTTTCTGGAGTGCAAAAGGTCCAAAACACGTGCTCAAGAAGTTCAATTCCAAGCGGCGGTCGCCGAAACTTGTCGCGCGCATAAATGCGCTCATATGACTCCGTGTAGTTACAAACCGCGGGCGGCAGAAAATCGCCGGGCGGTTTCTAACTACGAGCGACATGATCTAGAAATCGCCGCGGCAGTTTTGCCGCCGCGATTTGCTGTCGCTTGCATAAAGGGCTCCATAGCCTCCCGTGTAGTTTGAAATCGCGCGATTCGTTGTCGCCGGCGACACGGCGACAAAAATCGCGTGCATAAATGGGCTCTTACAGTGTCGCGATTTTATTTCAAGTCTATTTGGCAAATTTTAGGAGAATGTCCGAAGATGCTCTTAAATTTTTCCTGAGCCCCACACTGGAAAAAAAAACGTATTGGATCTAGAGTCCAGACTCTTGAAAACATCGACAAGAAAAAATACTCTTGATTCAATCAGATGTAAGCTTAAATCAAGAACCAAGCCTCTTAATTTGAGCGGATTTCCTTTTGATTTAAGCTTAAATCTGATCGAATCAAGAGTCAATTTTCTTGTCAATGTTTTCAAGAGTCTGGACTCTAGATCCAATGTGTTTTTTTTTTTTTTTTTTTTTTTCCAGTGCGAAGCCCCAAAGCTTCCGTCAAGTGACACGTCCACTCCAGACGCGATTACAAAAAGTACGTCTTTCTCTAATGAAAATGATCGATCGGTCCGCCACATAGTATGATTTTAGTCGTGACGGAGAAAGGATTCAGTCGTTTTTATGAGGATATTTGTCTGGTCGCGACGGAATCTCTCTCTGCTGAAAGTGCAAGTTTCATTCTACCGAGTGACTAACAATGAGTCGAAAAGTGTTCTTAGTCTCGAGTTTCACGTTTTGTCACTGATACAGCCTCTCTGCTCTGTGTCTCTATCAAGGGGCTTACAGTGGCAACCGAACATTGAAACTTCTCACTTGCAACGTGATTCACTCGGTAAATAAACAAGTAAAGCTGCGAGCACTGCTCGTCCCCCCCCCCCCCCCNGGGCTGAGGTTTTTATCTCGTCAAATGCTCGATTAGCATTTGCTGGAATTAGTACGTGCACTATCAGCTCTCGTGAATTTTCACAGGCTCGCTGCGTACCGCTGGCTGCGTTGTGTTGCTGTCCATGATAACTGAGCCGCTCTTGCGGTATCCAGACAGAATGAATCCAATTCTGAATCTCAATTTTGAGTTTCTATTGTTCTTTAATTGGAGCCAATTAACAAGAAACAGAAAGGAGTCAAACTGTACTTTGGAGGAAAGTTTTAAGAGAAACTGTGAACGAAACTTCTAACACATGTCGCAGGCTAATAGTCAAATCAGACATTTTGTTGAGCCTATACCTATCTCAGGCCAGTAGTCAAATCAGACCATTTGTCAAATGCCTACAAGATGCCTAGGCAAATCGTCACCTATTTTTACCTTGATTAGATTTCTGATTATTTTCCAAATTTCAGACAAAATAATTCATTGCTTATTAGGAGAAGTCGGACAAATTCTGACAACTTTGAAAGCTTAAATTTTCAAAAACATGAAACAATTAAGTTCAATAGTGATTCTACTGGGTTTATCGTGAAATTTTCTCCAGAAATACCCTTCGAAATTGAATTAGTGACCAACATCACAGTTTGAAATTTTTGCCGAAAAATAATGTCCGACCTCCTCTATTACCTCGATTCACTGTGCGGCGTCCGGGAAATAATGCTTGGGAGTACCAAAAAACTAAGCACTGATTGTGAGTGAATACAATCACTCACTCGCCGCACAGTTGATCGAGACAATCAGAAAGGTCGGACTTACTATTTTCGACTAAAACTTCAAATTTTGATGTTTATTTCGTCACATATCAAATGTTAAGGCGTGCTTCTCGAAGAAATTTTCACGAGGGAACCAATGAGAACCTCAAAATTATGTATAAACGGAATTATAAGCTCTTAAAGATTGGAAAGTTTGTCCGACCTCTCCTGTTGACTCGATCCACTGTGCGCCGCGGCGCAATACCTTTTTCTAAGACTTTTTAGGGTGGCACGAGAATTTTTGCCGCGGTTTTACGCGCGGTCCCGCCGATGACTCATCGGACGCACTCACAATCAGCGGAGTGCGGAGCTTGGGCCAAGCTCGTGACGTCATTCATCGGCGGAGACTGAAAACGAGAGTGGAATCCGCCGCCCGATGCGATGATACAACCGCGAGCGTTGCCGGCCGCGGCCGATGCGATCAAGCTCTGCCCTGCTCCGGAAGAGAGAAGTTGGTGCGAAAGTGGTAAATTATAAGTTACTTCGACGGCCTACGTTGCCGCGGAAACTTGATGCGCACAATCGACGGATTCCTCGTGACGGATTTGTATTATGCCAGGGGTCCTGAAAGTTTTTCAAAGGATAAAATGGATCGCATTTTGCAAAAAGGAACCAGGTGCATTGCAATGTTGCTAAGATTGAGTAGCTTCTTTTGTCTTGGAAGAAAAACCTGATTATCCATCACAACAGTCTCTATTTTACTCGCTAAAAACTGTAAATTTAAGACAAAAATTACCCTAAATTCCTTATTTTTTCATGGGTTCACTAATTTCATTGCAAAGGATGAAAATGCACAATCTTAGCGTCATTGCAATTCTTCTGGTTCCTTTTTGCAAAATGCAATCCAAATAGTCGCCAACTCAGCCTTAAAAATTCCCAGTTCTCGGATTATTTCCTCACTCCGCAAACCAAGTACATACTCGACAGCACGTACTTTTCCGACAACCCTTCCAGATACAGACGGACCAGGACACTTAAATTGGGGGGGAGGGGGGTTGAAAGGGGATTTAGGGGCCTCCCCCGAAATGTTTTAAAATTTTCAAGCAACTAATGTTCAATTTAAGTCAATTTCTTCATGAAAAATTGAAGCGCTTTTCGGTAAAAGAGCGCACGCAGCAATGCTGCGAAGATTGTGCAACGTAGTTCTCTAGGTGTACGTAACATTTCCGGCAGTTCTGCTGTGAATTTTTCCCTGAATCTGCTACGAGTCTTCCTTCACTAGTGTAAGGAAGCAAGTCGACTGTGAATGAAATTCATCGACCGTAAATGCTATGAAAAATTGTACACTCTCAGCAGCAGTGGAAGCCCCATACGCTCTTTTACCGAAAAATGTCTTTTTTAATAAATCCAAGTGTTCTTCCTTCGGTTTATTCCTTCTTTCTCTCTTCCCTTGCTCCTTCTCCTGTTTTTTTCTTGCCACAGGGGACGGGCGTGTGACCTCCCCACTTGGGTCCTGAAGAATCAAAACAGCGGTGCATTGTCCCGAACTAGAGTCCCTTTCCAGGGAGAGTCGAGACAACGCGGCTTATGGATGTCACAAACGGGAATCAAGATTACACCAATCGGACATTTTTTGTAATTTTCAATCAATACATACATATAAGTCGCTTTCTAGCACTCCCTCTCGCTCTACGACTCCTAACCTCCACTGCTCTCTTTCAAACCACAAATCTTGGGGGATTGAGCACCTTAACATTTCCGCTTCAATCCCTTCCCTCCAACCTTTCATTGGGCGCCCTCTGCCTCTTCTCCCAGGAGGAACCCAGTCAAGGACCTTCTTCGGCAACCTGTCTCCTGCCATTCTCTGGACATGACCATACCAAAAAAAATCAATCCGTTCCCGAATTCTTGTCTCATTTCATTTGTTCCTTGCCGTACCCCCAATTCCCCGGTCCACTCCGGTTTGCCATCTTTGCGATCGGTGAAAGTGTAATCTTTATTCCCGTTTGTGACACTGTGAAGGCCTAAAATACGGGAACCAATCATAAATGAGTTCGCATTGTCTTAACTCATAATATAAAGGGATTCTATACCGGACGAAGCTCCGAGTCCCCCNGGGGGGGGGGGGGGGGGGGTTGGAGGCGGAAGGAGGAAGCACGGACGGCGCTGCCGGGGTTCGGAGTGCGGAACTGCCCGAGCCGGCACAAAAGGAGCGACAAACTTGAAAAAGTGGACTCGTGTTGCCGGTTCGCGGGGCCGCGGTCCGGCGATATGGAAAGTGGAACGGCTCACCGCAGCCAGGAACGTAACGTTCGCGGTGACTTAATCGTTAGCGTGGGCGGGGAGGGGAGGGGGCTGGGGAAGCTCACCGACCGGTAACAACAGCCGTACCTGCTGGAGGCTCGCTAGCTGCTCGAGCGTCGGGATCTCAAGTTGGCGAGGGCGCTACAGCGGAACGCTCTTTTAAAATTTTAGAATGAAATTGGACCGCGTCAAGCAGAAGAAAACCAAGTCACATCAGCTATTGACAGATTTAATTGGGCAATTTGATTTTTAGCATGAGAACGGTTGTGCGTTGTGCGGATTTTCGTACAAATTTTAACGATCTTCTGCAAATTTTAACGATTTTTCTGCACATTGCAATGAACTTTGTGCATATTTCAGTGAATTTTCCGCACTACGAAGCAAATTCCTCAAAATTTTCAAAGGAATTCGCACGAACGTCCTCCTGTTAAATATTTAACAGCCCAGTTAAATTGGGCAAAAGCTGATGTGGCTTGGTTCCTTTGTGCTAAACGCGGTCCAACTTTGTGCCGGATTCTAGTACCCAAAAACCCCGATTGATATGTATGCGGAACGAAGTGCATGCTCCTCAAGGAGTGACTTACACCATCACGAAGCGGAATCCACTCTTTTTGCGGAGTGTCATACGCTTTTAACTATGGTGCTTTACACTTGGCATTCATATCACTCGGGGGTTTTAGGGCGCTATACAGACTTGGCTTAAACCGTGAATGCTCCGCTACAAAGAACTTGAATTTGTGTAAAAAATTGGACGGATCTACCTAGTATTATCCTGCGTAATTGCTGTATAAGGAGCTATGAGTCTGCCGTGCTAACCGAACGAACGGAGGCAACCCAGGAGAGACCCCCTAGTTTTTCAGCCCTTAGCCTTCAGCAACCGCGCGTTTCAACCAATAGGATCGTTCCATTTTCCCGTCATCTTCTTTTTTGTCTATCACTTTGTCTATAAATTTCGATTTCGATAATGAGCCTGCAGTAGCATGTTTACCCTCTCTTCTCATCACAAAGGTACTCCATTAGAACATTGGCGACGATGAGCCGGACCTGTACCTCGGTAAAAATTCCTAAAAATAGTGAAAAATGATGTGCCTGGGTAAATTCTCGACCACTTACTCAACTGTGCGCGAAGGGACTCTGAACTCTCTTCACAAGAATTGAATCAAAAGGAACGAAACACACGCAAACTCTATGTTTGGAGTCAATGTTGATATAATTTACTTGTACATAGTTTTTTCTGCATATGCGTCCAGATTATACATATTCTGCAATGGCGAAGCGTGAGAGATCGACTATCGATATTTCCCCATTTGAAGCCATGGTAAAGAATCGATCATTAAGGTGTTCGTCGCGAACGCTCTGTTTATCGATACTTTTCCATAGGTTTAAATGGCAGATCAATCGATGTATCGCAAAGCATGCCTCGCCGCTGCTGATTTCCTGGATTGGATGTAAGTCCAGTAAGTCGACGCAATATCGGTTGGAATGGGCACTCTTGGTGATAAACCGCTATTATTGAAAGGCTCATTGACTTTGGAGTCTTTCGATCACGTGAGAGCAAAATATGCCCGATAAAGGTTCTCGAGAACCGCGACAACTTCGCACTTCATTTCTCCGATCGATTGGTTCTCGTCTCGGATCAATTGTTTGTTCATTTCCCTATTCAAGATTGATAGCCACTCCAAACGCCTTGTTTCGATGGATTTATTTACAGACAGAGTGGGAGAAAAGTTCTCGACATAACACTCGGAACCGTAATAAATATTTGACTTAGTGGCCGTTTATGTATCACGTAACGCACTTTTCCGATTTTTGATCCCCCTCCCCCTTTGTAACGCACCCGTAACGCAGTCCTAGACCGCTGCTTTTGACGTACGTAACGCTGACCTGATCTTCCCCCGCCTTAATTTTCCAAAAATCAAAAAAACTCTGAAAAAGCAGCGTGAAAAAAGTTCGTTTTTTTTCAAGATATTTATTTTGTTAAATACGTCGGGAAGAGATCTACGAAGATGTTTTTGGTTAGGCTAATAATTTTAATTTCCCTCTCATTAGTCTACTTTTATTTGCAGATTTTTTGTTCGTCACAAGAGTCTTTTGCAGATGAATGAAGCGACACACTAGAATTTTTTTTGTATTTGGATCATTAAGATTTCTGTTTTTAATATCTTATTTGATCCTACCTATTTATATTTTATCAAAACTTTAAAGCTAAGTTAAACTGAAATTTTTTAAAATTATAATTAAATTTAGTGGTTTAAAATTCATTCTGGGAGGGCGGAATTTTCAATTTTTTGCAAATCTCTTCTACGAGATACGTGGTTGTTGCACTTGGCCATCGATGTCTTGAGTCCTCTGCTTGTGGGAGTGGCAACACTGGAAATCAAGTTTTTTTAAATCGGTGACATCATCAGTTCACCGCATCGGCGATTGGCGGGAGGAGGGGTAAAAAATTACATAAACTCAAACCAATGCTCGGTCGAGTGGCCCGGCGCTGTAAAATAATTTATTCGAGCATTCCGGGGGAAAAAACTCCGGCTCGTTTTGTGATCGAGCAGGACATTATCATAAATTTTAAAATATTTTGACGAGCCGAGTCTTCTTTGTTTCGGGTTATCGAGTTTATCAGGCCCAAGTGGATTCCCATTAAGAGCTCCGCGTGATAACTCTCAATCGACAATCCATGGTGCTCGAAGCGCAGCGAGGAAGAACGTCTTATAGGCCCCTCAACGTTGTCAAATTGCTGCCATTTAAAACGCTCTTTTTTCCTTTTTTTAAAACATGATAGGTACCTACTTATGTCTCGTATTTAGCAGAAAGGAACCAAGCCACATCAGCTCTTACCAAATTTAGCCGGGAAACTTAATTTTTTGAGAGAAAGTTTGTGCGGATTCCTTTGAAATTATTAAGGAATTTGCTGCTCGCTGGGCGGATATTTCCCTGTAATTTGCTCCAAAATCGCACAATCCCTAAAGTAATAAATGAAATTGCCCGATTGAATTTGGCAAGAGCTGAAGTGGTTTGGTTCCTTTCTGCTTAACTCGGTCTCAATATCATCTCATCACGTTCGAAATTTGCCGACATTTTCTAAGAACGATATTCAGCTGTTTCTAGATTAGCGCATGGGTCAGAGAGTATCGAATAAACCGTGAAAACATGAAGAACCGGGAAAACCAGGGAATTTTCACCGGAATTTTTAAATCTAGCTATCCTGAGATAATTGCTTCGCTTAATAGGCTGATCGTGGTGATTTCGCGCGTTTCATTCTCTTTATTCGAAATGCATGAGGAAAATTAAGAGATTTTGGTATACGTACGAGGAATTTTTTGTTGAATGCAAGAATTACTATACAGATAACTAGTTGTTTTAGGTTCAGCTCAGAGAAGTCAGGAAAAAGGTAGAGAACTTTGACACCTATGCTCAGGGGGATTTCGTTATTTTATGCAGGTAGCCAGGATATGTTACGGATTTTTCAAATTGAACTGAAGAAAAACGCCGCACGGGCGCCTACACGTTTCCAAATTTGCTCTCACAATAAACTGATTTCTTTGAAAACTTGTGAACGTTTTTCGCCCGAATTTTCATAGATTTTCTTTCATAATTTCATCTGGAAATTCTGGAAACCCCGACGAAAAGCATTGGTAATTCTCCCGATAAATTAATATTTTATCAGGAGAAATGTGGCAACATTCGAATGCTCATATGGCCATTGTCCAAAGTACTGCTGTGCTAAGGAAGAACGCCGTATGAACATTCAAGAGTTGCCAAATTTCCCTAAATAAAACGTATATTTTTGACGACATTCCTGCACCTTTTTCATTTGGAATGTTAAGATATTTTATATTAAATTGCGCACAAAATTGTCGGAAATTTTTGGAAACCAATATTCACAATTTTTCTAGTTAATTCGGTTTTTATCGAAGGAAACTTGGCAACGTCTGACGGCTTATACGGCGTTCTTCCTCGCACGGCAGAGTAGGTCTCGACACAGCAGCCGCACGCTACAATGTTAAAAGAGATTACTGGATTACACTTGTAGCTACTCGGGTAATTAGAACCGCTCAAGACACGCGCGCGACAGATGTGCGAATACGCGGTTTAAGTCGATAATTGGAGTTGAAGAGGAGCCTCGGCGGTTTTTTGCACCTGTATATCGCGTCGGGGCGCCCACGAGATAACCCCCCCTCGGCCAGAACAATAGCCTTTGAAGTGCGAAGAAGCAGGGACCGAGATCGAAATCTTCCGCGGGCGCGTAAGTGGCGTCGTCTCCGATTTTCGAGAGGGAGATCATGCATTTTTTTGCCCGATCGTTTGTTTGTGTTTACAGTTTATCATTCATTTCTCCGCAGTTGGGCGCCGAGTGTAGTGGTGGGTCTTTTAAGCCGCGGTTTCACGAGAAGTGCACGACTCAGAGTTGCCCGCGCGGCGGGTGAGACAAATGATGCGATGATGCGTGCGATGATTTAGACAAACAAAATCAGAAGCTGGAAGTGGGCTGACATCGAAATATCAAACCGATTTTACCTAGGTACTAATGTCTTAAGGGAAAATGGATTGCTGATTTATCAATAATTTGTTAAATAATATATCCGGCATGTTTCAAAATAATGTACATTTTACAATAGAGGATAGCTAATTTAACCAAGGAGGTGGTTGTGCTACCACTTTGCCATTCGGAGCTCGTACCAAGATACCCTGAATTCACGCTACTTGAGGTACCTCAACTAATTCGTCCGTCGTTGGTGATATTTACGCTCAGATCTATTCACCCTGAGCACGGCGCGAAATTCGCGCTGGATTTTTTTTTCACGCCGGCTATTCATTCAGAGTAAATAATTGATTTTTAACAGTGTGGTAATGATTGCTTCCTACTTAAGTGCGGTCATGTTCGTGTCGCTCGCTGCGTATGGAAGCGTGGCTGTATCCCAACTTGAAACTTAAACGGCGGCCCGCCGATGACTCCGGAACGCGGTGGTTGAAGTGTGGAGACAAATGTGATTGGATTCAAGAGAAACGACCCCTCTCGGCTTGACCCCCCGGGCGAAAAGTTTTTGAGTGCAGGATCTCGAGCGAGAAGGGTCGAACCAAGCGCGCTTTTGACGGAAAGTGAGCGTTTCCAGGAAAGGCCAGGGAAAGTCAGGGGGAAACTCTATTTAAAAATTTCAGCGAAATTATGGACTCTCAGGTAAGTTGCAGGACGTTACACTGAAAAAAAGGTGCTTGGCTCAAGCTTAATGATTCTGGAATTTGCCGCCAAGAATTGCTTTAATCTTGATTTAAGCTGAATTTTCCTTGATACAAGCAAAATAATGCTTGACTAAAGCAAAAAAATTGGCCTCCGGCCAATTTATGCGCGGCGCTTCGCGCCGCGTACCGGCGCTTCGCGCCGGCATTTGGGGGGCTTCGCCCCCCCATCCGCTTAGCGGATTGGTGCGGGGACCGCACGGGACTTTCTCGCTCGAGCCGGCGCTTCGCGCCGGCATAGACACTTTTACTGGAATATTTAGAAAAATACTGCCAATTTTACAAAATCATAAAGTTTGATTGGAATTTTGATCACAGGATAATAGTTATGAAATTTTTATTCAAACCATTGAACTTCATTGTAAATGTCTTCGCGATATGTGGTGAATTCATATATTCGGACTCGACTTGTTGATTTTATGAGGCATCTTCAATTAAATATGTAATTGATTAACTAAGTCTCCTGTCAAAGATGGCGATCCGTAAAAATCTTAGCTTTTCTACGATTCATTAGGATCCATTAGATTCATTGACATCATACTTCAGATACGATTTTATATTATAATCTCTCCTTAAGCACGGTCAAAAGCCATCAAATATCTACTTGAATGGGTAGAATGACTATTCGATGTTCAAATAGTCTTAAAACTAAACGGTTTTCGCTTAGCATCTCCCAAATTTTAAATTTGGCGGGCGAATCTACCTGCTGGAAGGTTCACGACACGCCCGCCAGGAGCGCCATCTCCTTACCGCGTATCCCCGTAACTCAAAGCGAAAACAATAGAGAGCGCCATCGACAAACGTCAACCAGAGACAAGTCAACAAACGTCACGTTATAACAATTATAACCTCCTTCATTAACAAGCATTAAATCAGTCATATTTGTGCCGAATTATTACATTATATTTGTGCTTAGTACCTCGTAAAAAGGAACCGCAAAAGATGGAATCTGCCGGGATTCTAAATTCATTAACAACAAACATATTAGTTTTTAATAAAGATCTAAGTGTCAGTTCTTGGCGTTAGCTTGATGATTCATAGTACCTTTGTAATGTGAGTATGTACCTAATCAGTTGTCTAATTTTGCTTTGTGTATACCTACGGAGTAATTTTGGAAATAGTATATGATGCATTATGTAATGCATTTGAATTCCTAGGTTCCACCTGACTCAAAGCGTTTGCTGCTATTATCTAGAAGCGCTCCGACTCATTTATCAGAGAATTGAGTGTTTCCTATCGGCCCCTCTGCAATTATGAGATTAGTCCATGAATCCTTTAGGAACTTAAATTAATGACTCAGATGGTGCTTTTGAGCCAACTTTCAAAGAATTAAAGGCATTTTTTCAAAATCTACAGTCCATGAGCTCTCCGTGTGACCGAAGTGCTCTCCTCGCTATATGACGCGTAACCCTTCAATTTTTAGTTTAGTCCAAAGACCTCGTAGGAACTTAAATTAATGAACCAGGTGGTGCTCTTATGCCAACTTTCGAAGAATTGAAGGCATTTTTTTTTATTTTTTTTATTTTTTTTAAAATTTACAGTCCTTGAAAATGAGCTGTTTCGCGGAGCAAAGTGCCTACTTTTGGGCCTCGTAATCTCTTGAATTTTGAGTTTAGTCCAAAGATCTTTTTGGAACTTAAATTAATGACCCAGGTGATGTGCTTGATGCCCATTGTTAAAGAATTAAAGACATTTTTCAAAATTTACAGTTTTTCAAAATGAGCTTTCCGTGTGATTTTGCTAAAAATGGACAATTGAGCGTAGCCCCCCCAAATTTTAGCGTACCTCAAAATCGTTGGACGTGCATAAGGAGACCATAGATATGGTGTCCTGTGCCAATTTTGAATGAAATCGAACAGATAGATTCTGAGATATCGCTGTAGACAGATTTGGGGGACGCCGGACGGACGGACACACATTTTTCCAAGTATGGTTATTTTTACTCCTGGGACCTTAAAACGTCTAGAAATGATGAAATTTCAACTTTTTTTTTTTTTTTTTTTTTTTTGGAGGATGACAATACTTCCTCTCTACCCTATGGGAGCGAGAAAGTAAAAAGTAGCTTTTATTAAGCAGCAAAATTCTTGATTTACGGAAAAATACTTCTTGGCGGCAAATTTAAGATTCTTTTTTTTTCAGTTTATATTTCGTCCTGATCATAGTTTCGGAAGCGCTCTGTTAGGTCCTTGGGAGGGAGTGCCGTCACCTTTCGGCCAAAGTATCACAAGCGCCAAACGACGTTTCAATATCTCCGCGGCCATTTTATTTTTTCAACAGAGAAATTGTTCACGAAGCCGTCCGAAAATTTCGCTGAATTATCTTTGTGCTAGGTATCGATCAAATTTAGTGAAATTTTAAAACTGATTCAACAAAAAATTTCTCTGTAAAAAAATTATGTCGAAAATTTTGAAACGCCGCATGGAGCTTGTAATTTTTCGGCCGGAAGGTGAAGATGTCAGCATTCGAAGTTCACAGTGAAAAAAGTAACCAAAATCTTGTGTTAGTATCGGAAGTAAAGCAGGAAGTAACACAAGCTGTCGATTGATTCATTTTTTGTTAGTTTTCCGTGTGTCTAATCGACCAAACTTCGGGTTGAAAATCTGCAATCCCGTTGAAAGTTTTTTAAGTCATCAGCCTCCAGGATCGAACCTGGATGACGTCTTCAGTAATCCAAGCCCCAGGCACTCGCAAGTTCTTTGTGTTCTTGTGTTACTTTCGGTTGGAAAGTGAAAAACTAACACACATTTTGTGTTGATTTTGGTACAGTTCGCGGTGAATTCAGCGCTGAAAACAATGGAGAAACTGGGAAAATGCAGTCCTCCGATTGCGGCGTTGGTATTTATCACTCGTATTTCATTAAACTTCAAGAAACTAGCGGGGATTTTCTCTTGAAATTTTCAACCGAAGGCTAGGATTATTTTGTGTTTTACTTCCCTCGTTAACCGAAGTCGAGTGTTGAAATTGCTCTCTGTGTGTAGGATTGCGATGTGCGCATACTCGTGAACGCGTACAACAGTGCACAGTCGTGTGTGATTTCAGTGATCACCGGTGGCCGGAAGTCTGTACAGCGAGTGTGCCAACCATGACGCGAAGTCGGTATTATGGTGCCCGGATTTCTTGCGTGTTTCCTAACGCTCTCCACTCCAAATTCCACCGAGTCAGCCCGCGCCGGAAGGATGGTTTTCTCAGGACGAGTTGGACGGAACATACTGCTCTTTCCAGTCAAATAACGATTTTTTTTTTCTTTTTTTTTTGATTGGGAAACAAAGTCAGTTGAATTCCGGCCGTATTATTTGGTTACCCTCGTCGAATCTGGGTTGCAACATCCAAAGGAAGATACCTTTTCAGGGTATCCACTGGCATTAAAAACCAGAAATTATCGGTTGCAGATAACGAAATTCCGAGCGTATCGAGCATTTCTCAAGTTCGTGCGGCTCATAGCTGATAAAAGTGACAGAGATTCAATTCATTAAATATGTCGATTTATTTGCGCTAAAACTCATGAAATTTCATTAAAATAACAGGAAAATCTGATATGACGTTTAAGTAGAACCGCCTTTTTTTCGTAGAGTATGACAAACTGAAAATTGAGTTGTTTACACCGCAGCGTGGAGTGGAGGTGCCGGTGCCTAGCACATAGTTCTGAATATAATTTTTGAGACTAATTATGAAAGTCGAAATTGATACAGTACATGATGTCTTAGTTTTAATTGACGGGTCAAACATACATATACCCTCTTTTCAACACACTTTTAGACTTTCTATTATGAAAAGACTTTAATGTTTGATTTCTTTTTGTGTTTCAGGTAAGGACCATGACTTTTTCATGACAACACTGTGCTTGTACAGTATCACACGGGTAAGTAAACCAGTCCTTGGAAGTGCGTCGTATTTTCCCCCGGTTTGAAAAAAAATCGAGAGTTGTGAGAGAGCCCTGGAGTAGCAGTATCTCTTGCTTTCTCGAGCCGAGTAGCATGTTTCCCTGCCAGCTAGTATCCCTAAAATTTGTTTTTTTCCGTCAGAAACACAAGGTCGTATTCATTGTCGTCTCGTAAACAATTCCTTTCTTTTATAGGAGACTCTACATATTTGGTTTACATTATGATTCAACTCTATTCAACCTCGAGATAGCATCATAAAAAGGGCAATTTTTGCAAACATCAACGAAAATTTTGCAGTATAGGAGAATGGATCCTTGCACGGGATTTCAAATATTCACCACTGAAAAAAATACAAATTACGGACAAAAAAATCCCATGAGTTTGACATACTTCCGGTTAGGACTAAAACTACCTTAAAATTGACAGGACTCAATATATTTTCGCTAGTAATTTGTAATTTGTTTAGTGGTAAATCATCGTAATGTCTTGCAGAAATCCGTCACCAAAGTTATACTGCTAAATTTTACTCGAGATTTCTTAAAATTGCCTTTTTTATGATGCTATTTCGGAGGCTTCCCCAAACCACCCTTAATCGCAGTGTAATTCGAAAGGAGTATACTATGGAAAGGAGCTGTTTAGCGAACTGCTATGAATACGATCCATAATCACGCACCCACGTAGATGTATAGCACATACTGCCGTCTCGCCTAAATTATCGGAACAAGTGTGTTTTTCATAGTTAGTTATGCATTTTGTTGTTTCTTAACCACCCACAGAATGATTGAGAGTCCTCTGGGTGAGTACGGACGATCTTTAAAGGCCTGGAGGACATGCAATCAAACTTTTTCGCTAAAGTAGCTTTTGGTCCCTTTGCCGAAAACTTCATTTTTTGGAGTCAAGGATTTTCTCCGTAACACGGGAGTGCATTTTTCGCTGATTTTTTCGAGTGATTTTTTTGGCCCATTTTCCGAAACCGTCGTCTCTTGAGTTACGGGGTTTTTCGCCGTAACACGTACGGGAATGCAGGTACTCTGGTTTTTAGAGCAACCGATTCGCTCCACCCTGATTTCGGGCTAAATCGCTCCTTCGACACCTGTCACTGCTCGCGAAGACATGTGTCGAAGTCAAGCGGTGGAATGATGGTCTCAGGAGGAGAGGGGAAGGGGCGCCCGGGGGTATTGCGTCATTGCGTAACCGCGAGGCGGCGCGCAGTGCCGCTCCGCGGCGGTATGCCGTAAGATATTATCTCCTCCGCTACGGAACAACGTCTTATGAAAACCCAAGCGTTGCCGAATTTTCCTATCTAAACTTTTTACCTCTGAGGAAAATCGCCTGTAAATATTTTCTCGGAAGTCGCAGCAAGATTAGATCAAGTTACGACTGAGCTCCCGTTAAAAATTCGGAGGAAAACATTCTCAAGTTCTCCAGAGAATTCGTGCTCTAGTCTGAGAAACCCGGCAACTTCCGAATGCACTTACGGTGTTTTTCTTCGGATAAGAGTCATCTGCGTCGAGGGGGATTTTGCGAGCCCAAACAACGCCCATAACCAAAAATCGGTAACGCGTTGGTAACGCGCGTTATTCTGCGTCTTGCGCCGAAAAGAAGGTTTAAAAAATTGTCTTCTTATTGTCTTAACAATCGAGTGTTCGGTTCGAAGACAAATTTTTGTCTTGAAATATTTTTTGGGTTTGGTTTATTCTATTTCTATATTGTAAAAGCAAATGTTTGATCAGTTTTTTGACATGACGGAAAGCCAGAGGGCGCTAAAAAATCGCCGAACCCAGCAGTTTCAGTTCCTTGACCGACCGCTTGGTCTCTCACCGAGGGTCCTCTTCGCAGGCAAAGACTTGAATCAATTCCATTAATATCGGAAGTTACACCCGCGTTAAAACGTCGATAGCCATTAACGCGATGGCGGCAATACCTTGAATAATGTCATTACAAAAAATTGCCGGTCGTTCATGCCGCCCGCTTCCGAGAACGTCCAATACTCGCTTCCTGGACTAATTAAAACTCAAGTTTTTCTCAGCTGCTCCCGACAAAAACACTGACCAGCTCCGTGATTCAATGCCGATTTAATTTCGAACCTCAAGGACGCCGGGAAGGAAGAGGGTGGGTCTTCTCCATTCGATGCTTCGTGTCGCTGTATCAATTAATAAGGGTACTATTTTCTACTTAAGCTATTCTTAAGTGGTGCTATTATTATTATTATTATTATTTTTTTTTTTTTATCAACGTCCTCTAATTCACGTCGTCTTATCTGAAAGCGTCCCTGGCTGCATCATAATTTTTACTCTCTCTCTCTCTTCCTCTCTAGCCAGTTTAAGTATCCTTTTCCCTGTCAAAGTCCAACGAACGAAATTTGCTGCAAATAGATGGAAAAGGATATGTCTGTCGTGCTAAGGAAAAGTGCCGTATGAGCATTCGATTGTCACCAAATTTTCTCTCAGAAAATATTTATTGTTTGAGGAAATAACGAATATTTTTCCTTGAAATTTTTAAACACTTTAGTTCAAATTACAACTTAAATTCGCTGAAAATTTGGAAGAAAAATATTCTCAAATTTTCCCGTCAAATCTTTACACGTCGAAGGAAATCTGGCAACGCCTAAAGGCTCATACGGCGTCCTTCCTTAACATAGCAGAGGTGAAAGAGAGAGAGGAGCGAACATGCATGCTCCTCCAAAGTTACATGTTTTGGGACCATCAAATTCTGTCACCCTTGCCGGATTCGAACAAGGGACCTCTGGGTCGGGATTTAGTTGCTTTATTTTTAATAGTATCATATTTAAGAAAGATCGCTCTGAAAATGCCGTTACGCATGTCAAGACAGAAACGCGGGAACCCATATGAAGAGTCATTACAAGTGAATTACATTTTGCAAAAAGGAACCACTATCTTTGACTCTCCCATAAAAGCACGGTATCTGCATAGGGAAACCAATGACGTGTATGTTGTTTCTAAAATGGGCCACAAATAGTGGTTCCTTTTTGCAAAATGTAATCCAAGTCGTCCGGTGTATTTTCAGTTGAAATTCCCGCAGTCAATGCTGAGTACAAAAATTATACAGTACATTAGAGTATCTTAGCTAAGAGTTGATTTTAGTGATTGTCCTTGCGCGAATCGTGTTCTATGTGAAATTTTAGCAAGGACTGAAAAAAAAAGATTGGGAAAATAAATTCACCATTCCTTCACGCCGTATATTACACAGCATGAATTCAAAGTCGATTCTGCCAGAGGAATGGTAACCTATACTAGTGTATAGTAACGTTTACCTTTTTTCTGGCAGAATTGACTCCGAATTGACGCTGTGTGAAATACAGCGTGAAGGAATGGTAAATTCTACCAATTTTTTTTTTCCAGTGGGAACAGATGTGAGAATACTTCAATTGGCATCCTCTCTGTTAAGAACTTCGATAGCTCTACGAACCTCGCGTATTTAAAGACTTTGGCTTCGATTAACGCATCTTGGAGATGAATACACGTGATTTTCGCTGCTACTGAACATGTATCATGCATACACAGTGGCAACTGTAATCCTTGACGGGCTGTTCAAAGTGGTCTTGTAAAATCCTGTCCAGAGGCTTGTCTCGTGAGCTGCTCCAATAGCGACGGCGCACGGCGCGGCGAATAATCGGGCCGACCGAATTGCGCAAGCGCAGCGCGAGAGATAACGCTCGCGCACGAGACTGTTCCTGAACGACCTTCGTGGAATCGAACCACGGACCCGACACTCAGGAATCGGCCGTTCTCTGACCTGACCTCAGTTGAATGCCTCGTCGCGGAAAGTGCCCTGTTCTGAATTAATGGAAAAGCTTAAGTTCAGAAAGCGGAGACAATTGATCGATCATGATTGAAGAAAGGGTTTGGATATGTTTGGTGATGGGACCGTCGACTCTTGCCCGTCGCCCATTGTCATCGCAGGGTGGCAAAATTTCATGAAATTCAAATATTATTATTTTTTCTTGTGAATGAAAAATCATCTCGAATGAGTTTCTGTTATCAGGAAGTAGGCAAGCGCAGAAAAATTGCCGATATTGTCAAGTTCATATTTTCTCGCCGTTATCAAGTACTTAGATCTCTGATATGCACATTATACTGAAGTCGACCAAAAGTATCTACCTACTTCGACATTCAGGAAACTCAGTGATGAACCGAAGTAAACCACTAGAGTCATCAGTGGCGAGGCGTGCTTTGCGATATACATATAGATTTTTTTTTTTGTAGTTTTTCCGGGAGAAAAAGTGGCGAATCTTTGCGAAGATATGACAATTTAAGCAACTTACTTCACCGGCTGTGGTAAACCAAAGTCGGGGATTTCGATTTCCATTCGTTTCGCGCTACTACCCCAACATGGGGTAGGTTTCGGCCAGATGGTCCTCTAGTTGGTTAAACTATCATATGTTGGTTTGGCTCTCAATTTAAGTAGAATGCTTTGATCAGAAGCTGGCTAAGGAGATCGGGGACCGAGATCGAGCCGACCAACTAAACCAAACTCACGGCTGCATGTCTGCCCGGATAACGCCGGAATCATCCCCATTATATACATATAGATTGATCTTTCGTTTAAATCTATGAAAAAGGATCGATAAATGGACTGCATTTTGCAATTTAGAACTGTAAATTCTGGCTCATCTGAAAAAACACTTATGTGTATAGGGAAACTAATGGCACTTACGTTGTTTTCAAACCGGGCTAGAATTTATAGTTCCAAATTGCAAAATGCAGTCCAAATAGGGAATTCTCAACGAACACCTTAATAATCGATTCTTTACGATAGCTTTAAGTAGGGAAATATCGATAATCGATCATTCACGCCTCGCGACCAAAAATCATCCGGTATCTACCCCGAACTGAAATGTTTTAATCGAGCTGTGAGCATTATACCTTTAACTATCGTAAGTAGCTCAGTCCCTGAAGCCAAGGCTTTACAATGGTTGCAGAGAATTAGGTTGTTTTTCCTACTCTGCATTGAAGTCTCTTTAGCCCTGTGCTTATCTTATTTATAGACCTTTAGACAAGGTACGAATGCAAGCATTGCGATACATGTCATCTCTTCAAAATTTCACGTAAAAGGCGATTTGCGCAAAGTTAATTACTGAAATCAACTCCCAATCAAGATAGTAATGTTTTTATAAACGTGGATCATTGGTCCTTCTATGGGCGGGAATTTTGAATTTCTGCATCGAAAAACGCCAATATCTCAATCAGGAGTTATTTTCAGGAATCATCGTCGTACAAATCATGTTCTGCTTGAAATTTTGAGGGGAGAACCCTCCACCCCCAATGCCTGAATTTGTATTTTGTCTAGTAACCCATTGTCTGGGATACATTCCATCCAGAGACAAAGGGACCCTCCACCACTACCGGTATCGCGGCAATGTGTTCAGATTTTACTTTCGGGACTCCAAATCTCAACAGTTGACCTGTATGTTGATGGTTAACATCGTGTTGAGAATTTATAACTTTGCAAACAAACCGAAGTTTTGGGAACTTGTTTGGCTCATGACGTCACCCGAAGCTCATCATCCACCATGTAGGTAGGTCAACAGCCGAATCAAGGGGGAATGACTGTTGCTTTCTTATAATTTGTCCATAAGAAAGTATTGAATCCCTAAAAATAAAAGCTTCCACCTGTTGCCAAAAGGCCAGTGGAGGGTCTCTTGTCTTTGGTTCCATCGCCTAAAATAGGACGAAATGGGTCAGCAACCATTTTCTGACCGTTCTGGGTGCCTCATGGAACCCTGTTTCCATTCTCTCTCTGAAGGTTCTCTCCCCTCCTTTGGAAGTACTGTGGGGGTCCAGTGGTTTGGCGAATATCGTTGACGTCATCGACCTGATCCTCCGGGAGTCTGGAAGGTCGGACCGCTGACGGGAACGTAGGATTGAGGATTATGGACGTAGCATGATTCCTCTTCGGCGCTTGGCGTGCCGGGGCCGGCGTGGTCAGGCTTGCTCTGCGCAGGCGCAGTCCGCGGCCACAGCGCACGGCGCAGGCGCAGTCCCGCGGCCGCGGCGGCGTTTACTTAATCGCGAGCGAGGACTCCCAGTCCCGACTGGACGCTCTTGCTCTTGCCGTCGCCCGTGCCCCGTGCTCGCCCGTTTACTTTCTCCCGCTTCACCGATCAGCGCCCCCCCCCTCCCCCCGGCGGGCCGGGAGATCGCATCGTGGCCTGTTGCCAAATTGCCAGGTCTCCCAAGTTGAACTTTCAGGGGCATAACTTTATGGAACCTCAACGGTATCTCCGAGTAACGAAAATCGTCGTTTCCCAGTCACAGGGACGAAGCTTTATCCATAGTTTACCATCAAATGGACACGAACGATCGAGGCATTTTTCGGTATAAAGGCGTATGGGACTTCCAATGCTGCTGGCTGATTGTTGAAATTGGAATACAAATCTGTACACGTAAAAACAAAAAGGATACGGAGGGATCCTATTGGTGGAAGCGGGTAGTTTCAATGGACAAAGGAGGTTAGAGGTAGATGGTAGACTAACTAACGACAACCCGAAACCACCCATTTCAATCGATAGGATCGCTTCCTACTCCTTATGTCTTCTTTGTCTATCTCTGTGTCTATCAATTTCAACAATCGGCCTGGTGCTAAGATTGTGTAACATAGTTCCCTAGTTACTTATCCGACCGTTCTGCCAAGTATGAATTTTCCCCTGATCGATCGATTGGTATTTCCCCATTCGAAGGTGTGGTAAAGAATCGATTATTAAGGTGTTCGTTGCGAACACACTGTTTATCGATCCTTTTCCATGGGTTTAAATGACAGATCAACCGATGTATCGCAAAGCACGCTACGCCACCGATAATGATGGTGCTGATCAGAGAGTTGAGCGGTCGGTTAAGCAATCCACCACTCATCAGTCATCATAAGGTAAATTTTCTTTGATTTGCTCAACAAGTTGCTCATCAACCATCGTCAACCACCTAACGTCGAACTCCCAACTGAACGTAAGCCCCACCCAATGTATTTTCTCAGAGTGTTTTGTCAGGGTGTCTATCGGTCCCCAAAAGTCCCCGATGTCCCCGATTATTCCCGATTTTGGAAGGGTGTCCCCGATATCCCCGAAAGTCCCCAATTTTCTTGTTCAGGTCCCCAAAAAATGACAAAAATAGTCCTAAACCCCGGCATTTGCAAATTTTCCCGCCAGCCGCGGCGGCGCGGTGTAACCAGGAACAAAAAAACTGAAGTGTTGCTTGGTTTTTCGTAAGTTTTCATCGGCTCAACATGACTTGTAAAATTAGTCGTTTGAAGTACGCCTTTTAACGCTCTAACTAGCTCCCTTTCTCTTACTTTTTCCGGGAAAAAAGTCTCCAATTTTCTTGAAAATACACCCCTTATAGTCCCCGAAAGTCCCCGATTTTCTTGAAAAAACACCCCTAAAAGTCCCCGAAAGTCCCCAATTTTGGTTTTTTAACACTACCAATAAGTATATCGACGGTGTAAGTCGACAATCACGTAACTCGTTTGCGGTGTCTGAGAATATCCACCTTTAAGTTATTTTTTTTAAGGGAGAATAAATTGACATCATTCCTTGAAGTTTTTGCAGAATTTTCTTCGCATAGAGAAGAAAAATCACTCTAGTTTTAAAGAATAGCTGTTGAGTAGTTTTCCGTTTAAAAAATAAAGTATGATAGGAAGTCTGCGACGTCGCAAATCGAGTTATGTGATTGCCGACTTACACTTACACCGTCGATATACGCCTTTTAACGCTCTAACTAGCTCCCTATATATTACTATTTCGGGGTAAAAAGTCCCCGATTTTCTTGAAAATACACCCCTTATAGTCCCCAAAAGTCCCCGATTTTCTTGAAAAAACACCCCTAAAAGTCCCCGAAGGTCCCCAATTTTGGTTTTTAACACTACCAATAGCTGGTAGACACCCTGATTGTCGTTCAGCCGCTCGACTGCACAACCGCATGACACGACACCCCCCCCCCCCCCCCCC
>NW_017566800.1:1577452-1626852 GCF_001854935.1 Bemisia tabaci
GAAAATCACGTAAAATAGCGTTATGTCTAAGGGTTTATCTAAAGCTGTAGACTTAATCTAAAGATATGATTTCAACATGGTAAACCTTAAACTTACCTTCAATTTTAGGATTCCTTTTTCAAAACTGTGCTTTTGTGCCGAAAATGGCGACGAACCTCACATATAAAAATCACTTCACTGTGATAACCGAGGAAACTGGTATGAACTGCAGAAAGACGACCTGCGCGCTTACCTATGGGAGCTTATAATTTTCTTATCACTCATCCAATCATCATGATATTTGGCCGAGATACTCTCCAGAGTATGTAGTATCGACCAGTGGTGCCATTTTTCATTTTTATTAAAAGCCAATTTTTCGAATTAATGCCGCCTAAATCGGGCTCTGGAACCAATGTGCGGCGCGGCGCGGCGGGTCGCTCGGTCGCTCGCTTCCTCGCTGGCACCGATGTCGTAACAGCCCCCTCCTGCTCTGCGATCCGTCCTCAAGTCATCCAAGCCGACGAGTTCAACAGGCCTTTCCTGCGCTTTTCCAGCAGGCACGATTTTCCGCTTCCCTCCAACCCGGATGAAACTCCATATCCATGGATTTTTACAGAGTTGCCACGATCAGGGAATTTTATAAAGTCAGGGAAAATGACGAAAGTGCCAGGAAAGAATTTTAAATTTACCTTCATTACCTAGCTTTTTAGAACGGATTTGACGTCTAGGACAATACATTTTGCCTCAAAACTATCTCAAGTTATGTCTCTTATGCCATTTCGCACGGCAATTGCATGATTGTTAAAATTGATAGACAAAGCTATAGACAAAGGAGCCGAAAAGGACTTAGGGTTGCCACGGTCAGGGAAAACCGGGAAATGTCAGGGAACTTTAAAAAGTCAGGGAAAATGGCGAAAGTGCCAGGGAAACAAGTATAAATTTACCTTTATTAGCTTTTTAGAATGAATTTGACGTATAGAATAACCAATTTTGCCTTGAAACTAATTCATTATTGTCTCTTATGTCATCTCGCATGACAATTGCATGATTCTTAAAATTGATAGACAAAGCGATAGACGAAGAAGACAAAAAGGAGGGAGGGGTCCAATTATTGGAAGCGGGGGGGTTGCAATGGACAAAATGACGTCAGTAATAGACAATAGACGGCAACCCACGAGAGACCCGATAGTTCATCCATCATTTGCCCCCTTAGTGGCCTTAGTCTGTAAGAACTAACCACTTTGAAGCAACAGGATCGATGCATACTCCTCATGTCTTCTTTACTTTTCGCTTTGTCTATCAATTTCAAGAATCAGCCCGCTGAATGCTTCGCGAGCCATGTCCACGCCGCGTCGCGTCCCCTCTCCCTTCATCACCTCAACTCCAAGATTCAGTCAAAACGTCTTATTTTCCGCAGAAAGGATCTCGGAAATGGCAGTCTAAATCAAGTTTAAAAAGTTTGTTCCCTTACGCAGTTGAAACGTTCAATTGGCTAACGCTCCATTTTCGCGCTTAAATTCCTCCTCGCATAATGAATACTCACTAATTTCCTCAACGTTTCGGCCGTTTTCGAACGCTGGCCCGTCATGGGAAACAACCTCCAAGTGGACCCTTTACGACCGCCACTTCCCGTCCAGATTTTGTCACAGATATGTCGTCAAGTTTTATTTCTTGTTACTTAACGCAATATTTTTTGTTATGGTCCGAACGCGTGGTTGTCGGATCGACCGTGTGCTGTCGTCGCTACTCGCAATTTACCAATAGATTTCCATAAAACTTCAGCAAACTCTTATTCGTTTAACGCTCATAAGTTCCTCCGTAAAATCGGTTCTGGCCTGCTGGCTGTCGCACTGTTGTCATTCCGCGCTAGAAAATCTCCACTTCTCATGGTTTTTCCTCCGATTGAATTTTGGTTGCTGTTCGATTCAACGGCATTTAGCTCTGCGGCTGTTGAGTGACCACTTTTGATTTTTTTCCCTCCTTCTTTATCTTCTTTACGACCGCTCGTTATATTTTCGTTTGGGTTATCGCTTCGACAGCGGATACCTAATCAATCCTACCGCAGCTTGTTTTCGGTCGGACGTTGCCGGCCTGTGGGTCGATTCTTGAATCGATATTGAGTGATCCTGATCGATACATCCCTATAGCTTGTGTCGCACTATCAAAATATAAATACTCCATCAAAATATCAACTTCAGGGGTTGTGATTGACTTATTCGATGACTTGGACCAATCACAGCCCTTAATAGAGTATTTTGATAGTGTGACACAGGCTTATCCTGCCGTGCTAAGGAAAAACGCCGTATGAACCTTCAGGCTTTGCCAAACCGTTGATAACACACGAATCTCCTGGTAACTTTATGAATATTTCTCTTCCAATTTTTCAGATAATTTTGTTCGCAATTTCGCCTTAAGTTCCCGAAAATTTAAAGAAAAAATATTCATAACTTTTCTCGGAAATTAACATTTTAACAAAGGAAATTTATGTTCATACGGCGTTCTTCCTTACCACGGCAGAATGCTTCTATCGATCTTGGTCATTCGATATCGATTCAACAATCGATCTGCTGTGTTTTTGCACGTTTCGGAGATTTTGGAGCAGAGCCATGGCCTTCTCTTGGCAATGCAGTGTGAAATGACAAGGTGCTTCAAAAGGTTTTTAGGGGTTTTAACACATCGTGCATCGGAAAAGTCGGCAATTTTCAATTTTCAGGTTTTTTTTGCAATTTTTTTCCACCCAAGTACCTTCCTACTCACAGGATTAAGAAAACAAAACCAAAAAAAAAAAAAAAAAAAAAAAAAAACCCAAAGTGTGATGATTCGTTGAAAAGGGGGCGGATGAAAGAAGATACGGGGTATGAGAATATTTCGTTGAATCGTCAACCCTTGTTTTCCCCTTTTTTGCTTACCACGAAACGCCCCTCATTCGCAGAATCTGCTGACTAAGCCTTTTTTAATTGATTTTTTTGCGTCTGATTCTCTGTAGTCTTTAGCGCATTTCAACATTCAGGTTTTTTGGCAAGTTTTTTCTCGAATATCAATGGCATTTATTCTAGTGCAGCTTTTTCATGTATTTACCGGAGGGAACGACGCTAATTTTTTTCATCAAGCTTCAAAATTTCACCGAAGGTCGAATTTTCAAAAATATCAAAAAATTTCGTGTCTGATTTATCACGTGGTAGTTTTCACAGGGGTCATAATGAAGAAATGAGTAACGATTGTTGTAATTTCTGAAGGGACTAAAAAATCTCTAACGCTTCTGAGGGAAGCGGACCCAGTAGATTCGAAAGAGGGAGGGAGAGAGAGACAAGAGTTGGGGGCATTAAAATGTCGCAATTTACAACGTCGACCTCAGAGGAAGAACTGGACTACATTTTGCAATTTGGAACCATAAATTGTAGCCCGGTTTAAAAACGACGTATTCGCCATTAGTTTCCCTATGCACATAAGTGTTTTTCCAGAAGAGCCAAAATGTATAGTTCCAAATTGCAAAATGCAGTCCAACTACTGTTACTCTTGTTACCCAAAAATTAAAAAGCGCACCCTGACAAAATTTCTAAATCAATGGGCCTGTTGCAAACTTTTGCTAGAGCAAAACTAAGAGTTGTTTCTCACAGAAAATGCCTCAAAAATCACGATGAGCGCATCGGCAAAGTCTGAAATGCACTCATAACTTCACAATCTGTGTAAGAAATTTGCGGTTTTTTGAGCTTCCCGCTTCGAAAACGATACTACAGTGCAGGTGAACATTTTGTTAGAGGAGTCGTTCCATTGGCGGCAATACTCATCATGGCCGACGCCAGTCCGCCAAAACACGTGTGATGGGACGAGATAACACCTGAACAGGATTAAACCAGATAACAATCGGCGTTTACGTCCATATTTTCCTCGCCCGCCTAAATTGACCTTGAGCTCTCCTCGAATTACGCGAGGAACTGCGCAAACGTCGGCCATGATGAATATTGCCGACGATGGAGCGACTCCTCTAACAAAATGTTCACCTGTGCAGTAGTATCGTTTTTGAAGCGGGAAGCTCAAAATAACGCAAATTTCTCTCGCAGATTGTGAATTTATGGGTGCATTTCAGACTTTGCCGATGCGCTCATCGTGATTTTTGAGGCATTATCTATAGGAAACAACTCTTCATTCTGCTCTAGCAAAAGTTTGCAACAGGCCCATTCGCGCGCCGCCGCTCACTCGGTTGTACGAACAGTGATTTGCCGTACAGACCCCGTGCGATTTGGCAAGTACTCTGTCCTCTTTTAGGTGCATCTCGACTGCCGATTTCGTGATTTTTCTCCGTGCGGCGCACGTTTAACCAATTTGGGAAATTGATTAGGATCTCCTCAAGACACCCAAAATAGAAGGAACGAAAGATTTCCCTCGTCAACCACAAACGTTGTTTTAATGGTGTGGTCACAACGCATAATTCAGAATCAATTATCGGGAACTAATGATGATTAGTTTGCTCATCGATCTCTGGAAAACACTCTTCTAATGATAACTCGTTTCTCTGTGTTGCAGGTGAGAGAAAACACGATTTCTGTAGACATCCGATGTACCGATTTTCCTGTTCAACATGCCAGTATGTAAGTTTTCCAGTGCACTGGAAAAAAAGCACATTGGATCTAGAGTCCAGACTCTTAAAAACATCGGCAAGAAAAAATACTCTTGATTCAATCAGATTTAAGCTTAAATCAAGAACCAAACCAAGAGCGGATTTCCTTTTGATTGAAGCTTAAATCTGCTTGAATCAAGAGTCCTTTTTCTTTTTAATGTTTTCAAGAGTCTGGACTGGTTTTTTTTCCAGTGTGGCGAGGCGTGAATGATCGAATAGCGATATCTCCCCATTTGGAGCTGTGGCGAAGAATGGATTAAGGTGTTCGCTGCGAACACCCTGTTTATCGATCCTTTTCCATAGGTTTAAATGGCAGATCAATCGATTTATCGCAAAGCACGCCACGCCACTAACGTGTGCTTTATTTCTTTTCTTAGCTTTTCACGTTCTCTCTGTCTGCCACCGTGCTAAAGAAGAACGCCGTATGAACCATCCGACTTCGTCGCATTCCCCTCAGTAGAATCTAATTGACTGGGGAAATTGTAAATATTTTTCTTCCTAATTTACAGACAATATTGTTTGAAATTTAATCTAAAGTATCTGAAAATGAAAGGGATAATATGTATAACCTTCCGCAAAAATGATTGCATACATGAGCCATCCGGGGGATTTTTTTTTTTTTTTTTTTTTTTTTTTGCAGAAATGTGGGCAGAAATCTGGACTTGGAGTTTTTCTCCAGACATTATTGTAGGTATCATCAGAAAAAGAGTGGGGTAGAACTGAGGAAAGAAAAGAATGTACACATGTCACATCAGAATATGGCACCATTCAACAGAAATGTAAGCTCTAACCTAGAGTGCGACTGATGATCGATGTTTTCAGGTTGATGTGACTTTTGTCCTTTCGTTTCTCTCCCCACTTCTAGGTTTCACCATCCACCGACCCGAATATTAGTGTTAGTTGGACGCACTTCTATCAAACGGAACTATGTGCATTATGACGTGAGCCCTGTTATGCACGTATTCTTATGGGTCTCAGGGTTCATGTAGTTTCGTTCGGCAGAAATACGTCCAGTTGACTTTAATGTTTGGCCAAGTCTTTCCCCCTCCATCCAGCCCTTCGGGTCTTAAATCTCTTCGCAAGAAACTTTGAAACTCCCATGGTCTTCGCTCCCTTTGAGCTTTCAAGTGTGAGCGAAGAGCGAGGCGGAGACCCGCGAAGTGCTGGACTCACGTGTGCCGTGCAGCGTGAAGTGAAGCTATTCGGGGTGCTCACGCGTTAACGATCGTGCACGCCGCCACGATAAGCGTGTCGCTATTTATCAATTACCGGTTTCAAATATTTTTCTTTTAATTATTAGGGACAAAATTACAGATACTGCCCGCAGTTTGGGGTAAACGATTTTGGCTCCTAATAAATATTATCTTACTTGAGTGAAGAAGTTTTCTTAATTTTTAATTTAAGAACATACAAAATTTATTTATTTTTTAAAATTCAAATGAAGTTTTTTTTCGTGTGAAAAAAAAATTAAATTTTTCATAGATTACAAAGTGAGTTGAGTGATTGACCGCAGCAGCGTCTACCGTCAGTTAAAACCAGAAAACAGAAAAAAATTGGATGTTATCAGGAATAAGCAGAAAATGTCATCAGGAAAATCGGTAATAAATTAAGTGCTTCCAAGTGCTCGTAAGTACTACAAGCATTTTTTAAACTTTTAATATAATTTTTAAACATCTTAGTCAGTCACGTAAATTGATTGCATTTTGCATAAAAGGAACCAGGAGCATTCCAATGTCGTTAAGATTGTGCAACTTTCTTTACCCTGCAAATCTAAACTGATAATCTACACAAATTTTATCTTTACTCTCAATATACTATGAACTCAAGAGGAACGATAATCGATTTTTCCTCACCTAAAATGAATTGCTTTATACACATTCAAATGGGCCAAGCCCGGTTTTGCCAACTTTCAAGGATCGTCACTCGATGAAGTTGACTTGCACAAGAGTGAGAGATTATTTAACCGGTTAGCTTTTATTTTTTTCTTCACAGTCCAGATCTCCAAGCGATTAGTGGCCGAAAAAAAGAAGGCTCCTCAGCTAACGAGGTTGTTTGTCGCTTTGGGTCGAAGTGTGTTTGGCCTAATGGTCTAAATTTTCGACGTCCGGAAGTGCGTAAGAAGGAAACCGTGTTATTATGATCGGAGCTTTCAAGAAACGCGGATCAAAAATTTCCACTGTCGATAAGAGTCGAGCTCCGAGCGCTGAGCGCAGATTATGAGCGTTGCGCAAGTGATATCTAACTCAGCAGAGTTATTTTTAATTTCGGTTCCCAGCGAAAGTTCAGCCGTGATAAAGGATCTAAGTGGGAACAATCCCGCTTCTGGGAATGGAATCTTTCCCCGGGAAAGTTTCGGCTAAATCAATTTTTCTGGTAAACCCACCCACGTAAAAACTCTAGAAAACGCCCCCCCCCCCTTCAAAGGAGCTACCTTAACCCTCTCACCAGGTCTCACTTACCAACTATTTTTGTATGCCTTACTATGGAATAAAGCAGAGTTTGGCCATGTTTATGAATCTTAAAGAACTCCATATCGCTGTACTTTAATTGAGGAGCTCGTAGGACAAGGCACATATGTGCAGATTTTGAAAAATTGAGGTATAAATTATTTCAAGTAAAACTAGTCTCAATGCATATTCTGTGAAATATTCGTTCTCTAATTCCAATTTTTAATCACGAAAAAGTCAATTTGAACTTTCTTTCCGCCATAAGAATCCACGTAATTTCGAAACTTCAAACAAGTACTTTTACTACTCCTCCAAGCCCCTAAATTCTGACATGCGAAGAGAAAACGCCGCATTAACATTCGAGAATTGTCAAATTTCCTCCGGTAAAACATGTGTTTTTGAGGGATGTTACCCATACATTTTCTGGAAATTTTCGCATATTTTAATTTGCATCGTTAACTAAATTGTCAAAAAAATGTGAAGAAAAATATTCACAATTTTTTCAGTTTTCTCATTTTTTACTGAAGAAAATATGGCAACGTCCGAGGGCTCGTAGGGCGTTTTACCTCACAGAATTGGCAATTTGATTACTTATCGGTCTAATCCGGCTACATGAAGTTTGCGTGGATTGTTTCCATTTCTTTCAAAAATATGCGGTTTATTTCTTATCTACGGCGAGAAAACGATTGCCTTCTCTGCCGCGACGAGTGACTCATTGCAGGATTGGAAATTCTCAGAGGTGAGTGGACCCCAACAACAGTAGCTCCATAGTTAATGATTCACCCATTTACAGCTGCAATTCTTGCCCAGTGGCGAGGCGTGAATGATCGATTATCGATTTTTCCCCGTTTGAAGCTATGGTAAAGTGTCGATTATTAAGGTGCTCGTTGCGAACGTCCTGGATCCTTTTCCATAGATCTAAATGGTAGATCAATCGATGTATCGCAAAATACGCCACGTCACTGATTCTTGCCTGTTGGTAACATCGTTCTTCATCCTTTCAGATCCTTTACAAAATGAACCAGGAAAGGCTAACTCGATAAATTTCGATTATTATCTTAGTTACAAATAAAATGAACCGTTTTATTTTTAGGAGCCACGTTGGCGCAGAGCCTTCGGTTTTCAGGCGCCGTGACTGATTTTTTAGGCGCATTTGGTGCGTTGGCGCCTGTGAACTTTCGATCACTGCAAGGGTGCAAGGAGTGCTATTCGGCCAAAATTTTCATGCGAGCCGGGTTTTTCCTCACTCATTTCTAAAAAAAAAATCACCTCCCACTTTTCTGAATGACTCGAATCTGTTACACCCGGATCCTCGTCTACCGAATCGGGAGACGAATTCCTTGGGACGTTGGTCGTCTATTTCATGATCGTCATCGCCGGCGATGAATTTGTCTTGGCAATGAAGCGCGACTTCCTGCCGCGCGGCCGGCGTTTTCGGGCACGGCGACTGCGCAAGCGCTTTGTCCGTAAACAAAAGCAGACGCGGCTACGACGACGGCGACCTTGAACCCGCCGACGGAATCGAGGCGTCGCGACGCCAGCGATGACAAAGGCTGGAGGGCGGGAGCATATTGGCGAACCGAGTCGCACGCTCTTAAAATTGTCGATAGTGAGAGAGGAGTACCATCTCTACCCTTTTAACTGGACGTATTTATGCTCAAAGGAACTATGTGCATAGGGTTTGCATGCAACATAGTTCCTTTTGGCATAAATACGTCCAACTGTGCTGCCGTGCTAAGGAAGAACGTCGTATGAACATTCGAGAGTTGCCCAATTCCCTCCAATAAAATGTTTATTTTTGAGGAAAATTATGAATACTTTTCCTTGATATTTTCAGACACTTTAGATCGAATTACAAACAAAATTATCTGAGAAATTGGCAGAGAAATATTCATAAGTTCACCAGGAAATTCGTGTGTTATCAACGGAAATTTGGCAACGCCTGAAGGTTCATACGGCGTTTTTCCTTAGCGCGGCAGTATGGGAGTCGTTCTGGATTCTGGCGTGGTCGAACTAATAAGGCAGTATGCAAGATATCGCATCGATTGAGTAAAGAATCTCGGCAGATTTTGAATTTATAGCCGAAAATAGGACTATACAGGGTTGCCACAGCCAGGGAAAACCGGAAAATGGCAGAGAACGGTTAAAAGGTCAGAGAAAACCTGGAAATGTCAGGGAATAATCGTCAAATCACCTCGTATCGAGTGGGTATGACGTTTCGAACCACAAATTTTGCCGGAAAACTATTTCTAACTGTGTATTTTTAAAAACCTGGCATTTATTCAAATGCCAGGGAATTTCACCAAAATGTGTCAAGGAAATCAGGGAAATGTCAGGGAATATAATTTTCCAAATTTTGTGGCAACCCTGAGATAGCCATCGCGCGTGAGTCTGAAAAAACTATTTCCAAGCAAAAAATTTGCAAAATTCCGAGGAATGAAGGCAAGATTTTTTTCCGGAAATATAACCTCGCAGTCAATACAGTGATCGACCTGTGTATCGAATGCCAGGTTATTCTACCCACCGAAAATTCCGTCCACAAATTGACGATTCGGAAAAGCGTTCATCCTGTTCTGACGCCGCGGTTGACATCACGAGGCGGAGCGTTTCGACAACTCCGCCGACGACTTAAAATGCAAACTGACCGCAAGAAAATCATTATCGGCTCGCCGGGCGCGGCCGCTGGGGGAGGGTTTCCGGGAGTCGGAAACGACCTGTCAGCGAAAACAAAACAAACAGACGCGAATAACGAAACGAGGAGGGAAAAAAAATTGCTGCGCTCGAAAAGTATACCCACGACACGAGCGATAGGATCCCGACTTGGAAGGCTGATCTTTCGCTTCTCAGTTCTCACGCGATCTGTTAGTCATACCCGCATTCTTTCCGCGTCCGTCCCCGCCGCAAACGAACTGCTGACGAGGCTGAAAAGGAATTCATGTGAGAGTGACTTTCTGGAGCGGAGTTTCTGCATCAGGGGGTTATCAGTAGCTATATCAAGTAGACGATGGGGAACGTCCTGGGGATGCGAAATCTGGATCGCGCACTGAAAAAAAAAGTTACGGACCGTTCGTCCCGGGCTCAGAGGCCAAAATTTCCGGGTGCTGGAGCAGTAGTTTCGATTGCTCCGGGTGCTGCGCCCGGAACTTTATGCCTCTGAGCCTGGAACGCGGTCAATATGTCTAAATAGCCCCTAAGTATGGCTTCCACGGCCGGAATTGTTTTCAGTGCATGATGGGACTGATGGGTGAGAAGATATTCGGAGGGGTGAGGAAATTTTCGTTCAAAACGGCATCGAAAAAAATCCCGGCAGAATTCCGCCGATTTATCGATCTTTTCGACTTTCGAGTGAAATGAAAGAGTTCATCACTTTGAAAGTGAGGAAGTGGCGAGGGATTTTTCGGAAGTGAAAAAGGCAAAAATCCCGGATCGTGTGAAAAGTTTGGCCGAATGAACTGAAACTCGGTCCAACCCCCACAAGCGCTTCGCGGCCTGGCGTTATGCGTCTCTCTCATGATTTCATATTTTAGAGCAAGATCTATTTTTCTGAATACACAGCTGACACTTGCCTCAAGGTGTAAACGGCCCCGTTATCTGGCAAAAAGTCACAGCCAGTATTTACGAAAGTGTGGTCGATATCTCGATGTTTGCCTACTGCTAACTTTTTTCCGCCATTCTCGCGCTAACGTCTGAATAAGTGACAACGGGACTGAGAAACCAAGTTTGCCTTCAACTCGATGGATACAATTTGAGCGGCTCAGGAGTTGAAATAATTGTATCACGCATTTCAGTTTAGTATGATTATTTTGGAAAAAATTTACGATTTTGTTTTTTGGTACATTCAAATTTTCAGATAGGGATTCTATATTACTTAAATTGCGAACAAAATAGTCAGAAACTCCGAGGGAAAATATCCAGAATTTTCCCTGTAAATTTGTTTCCTTTTGAAGGAAATGTGGCGTCGTTTGGTGGATCGCACGGCATTTCTTCTCAGCTGAGCAGAAGTTGAGTCTGATTCATCAAGCGAGAAGTCAATTTTCGTATGAATGTTATTCATATCGCGATAAATTAAAGAACGGAAAGGAGAGACTGGCATTTTTTAGCTCGCCACCAGCCGATCAGAATAGCAATGCTCTTAAAACTCAAACATTATCGTCGCTGGTCGATTGGTTCATATAGACGTATTTCTATCAAACGAAACTATACGCATTAAGAGCCCCGAGACCCATAAGAATACATGCTTAAAAGGGCTCACGTCATAAAGCACATCGTTCCGTTGAGCAGAATACGTCCATTTTACGAGCTACTTCCGGGTAACTCGCGCAGAATTTCTCACCAGCACCTGCTCCACCCTAATCCCTGATTTTTACGACCTAGACCACTGAAACAAAATCAGAGACAGATGTTCAGAGCTCTTTGTTTTATGGTGGCCTAACAAACTCAACCGCTCCACCCATTAATGTTGATTGTTTTCTCAAAAATTCATTTTTCAATATGTATCCCGTACTGAATATTCTGCGAACGGCAGGCGCCGCGCCGTTGTCGGAGTAATTAAGTACCTGTATCTGGAGAACGCAATGGCACTTAAATCTTAACTCTGCGATAAATTGGCTTTAAAAGACTGGAAATACGTCTTTAGCTTAAGTTCTCATTCGTGGACCGAGGACGAAAGTTTGCGACTTGATCGTTTATAATGGTTTTGGTTCACGGTGGTTGAGATGTTGCAGTTTCACTGTGTGACGAAGTGGCCGGACTGTTGGTCTTACCGATAACGAAGTGACTGGAAGTGACCCACCAAATTGACCCCAGGATTATATCCCGACGAGCAATTTTTTTCACGCTCACAATTTTGCGTACATTTCACAGCGCCATATTGCCTACGTACGTATGTCTTCTCTCCGCAGTGACTTTCGTCAACATGATACTGATTGATTCAGTGCCTACGTTGTTCGATTTATCATCGCTGCAAAAGTTAAAAATGACAGTAAATCTGCCGCGTCTTAAACGGAGCTACGCAGTTTCGCACTTCGGCCATCGATTTGCAGGGTGCCTGCCTGTCCCCAAAAGTCCCCGATGTCCCTGATCTTTCCCGATTTTGGAAGGGTGTCCCTGTCCCCGATATCCCAAAAAGTCCCCAATTTTCTCGTTCAGGTCCTCAAAAAATGACGAAAATCGTCTTAAACACCGGCATTTGCAAATTTTTCCGCCAGCCGCGGCGGCCCGGTATAATCAGGAACAAAAAAACTGAAGTGTTGCTCTGTTTTTCGTATGTTGTCATCGGTTCAACATGACTTGTAACATTAGTCGTATAAAATACGCCTTTTAACGCCTCAACTAGCTCCCTTTCTCTTACTGTTGCGGGGAAAAAGTCCCCGATTTTCTTGAAAGAACTCTCCTAAAGATCCCCGAAAGTCCCCAAGTTCGGTTTTTCACAAGTGGCACACACTCTGGCAGCACAACCTAGTGGCTTTATTCCTGCTCGAGAGCTCCCTTTCTCTTACTTTTTCGGGAAAAAAGTCCCCGATTTTTTTTAAAAAACTCCCCTAAAGGTCCCCAAAAGTCTCCAATTTTGGATTTTCATAACTGGTAGACACCCTGTTAGCACAACCTAGTGGCTTTATCCCTGCCCCAGAGCACCTTTTCTCTTACTATTTCGGGGAAAGAAGTCCCCGATTTTCTTGAAATTACTCCCCTAAGGGTCCCCAATTTTGGTTTTTCAAAACTGGTAAACACCCTGTTAGCACAACCTAGTGGCTTTATCCTGCCCTGGATAACCGGGAATCGCCCTTAGCGCATCTTTGCAGGGATTCATCGATCACGGATTGGGAGCCTGGAACCCTCCAAGGAGAAGCGCGAGTTACCTACTTCTTCCTGGATCGCAGTGCTCTGGGAGCCTTCAATCAGTGCCACGGCGTCTCTGCGCTTACCCTCCAGCGGAGAGGACCTGTTGCGTCACCGTCAACCCTGATTTAATTTCTCGTTTTACGACCAACAGGTGGCGGGCTCTCAGCCCAGCGCACGGTGGGTTAGCCGTCACTGGCAACGGAACGCCAGAGAGGGTGCTCATTTTTTCGAACCGCCAGTAAAATTCAGGTGTATAACTTTGAAAATGCGTCCTTGCAAGGGAATACAATGATTTGCCACTTCGAAAAATACCAAATATGAAAGAAAACATATTCCGATTTTTGTACATTTCAAGGTGAATTCGTGCCTAGCTTAAAGTTGTATCAAAATCATATAATTTTTTCTGCAGTAGTTTGTAGTTTCTGCAGTTTCAAATCTGTATGTCTTTCCCGCAAGGATACATTTCCAAAATTATACTGCCTATTTTCCTTGAGGTTAGCACAAATTGTCCTTTTTGATATGCTGTTGCGAAGGTTCCCTTGAACCTCCCTTCTCACGATGCGAACAACCTGCGGCCTTTTAAGGAAAGGAGTCGTTTCAGGAACGACTATCAATACTGCCGTGCTAAGAAAAAACGCCGTATGAGCCTGTCGACGTTCACATTTCCTTCGATTGAAATCAAATTTACTGGGAAAATTGTGAATATTTTTTCTCAACATGTTTAGGCGTTTTTGCACGCACTTTACTCTAAAATATCTGCAAATTTCAAGAAAAAATCCGTATATTTTTCTTAAATAATGCATGTTTTATCTGGGGTGATTTGGTAACTTACAAAGGTTCATACGGCGTTCTTTCTTCCTCCACACGGTAAAATACTGGTAGGAAAACAGTTGATTCTATGCTATCTTGCATGACGGAAGTGCTGGCCCAAATGTAGATAGGAGGAAAAGAATTTTAGTTCCGAAGGTAGGTTAAAATCACGGGCCTGTGCGCCGACGCAGAGCGCACCCTTGTCAACCCCTATTTTTTCCTGGAGCTCCGCGCCCCCTCTCAACCCCCGCCCCCCTCGCTCGTCCACTTTCGCTCTCTTGCGCCGCTACCGCGATCGTGAGATTCGATACGGTCCTCGTGAGGAGCGTAATATCTTCGAGTGGAACGGAAAGAAAGGAGAGAAGACAAAGGTTTACGTAAACATTTTTTAGGGTTTAATCCTCCACCCCTCGGTTTCTCCCCAGCGATCACCTCTTTCTAATCCTGTAAGCGGGCGGGTGTACTTGATACACCAGTGCGTGGGGCATCGAAAAATATGACGGGGCGTCGATTGATGAAACTTAATCGATTGACCTTGATCGATGTATCGATAGTCCAAAACAAAAGTTGTGAACAACTGATGACAATTTCAAAAGGAAAGGAATCAATAGAAGAAAATGTGAGAATTTTGGATCATGACTTCAAATAATGACGGAAATGCCAACACTTTTCCTCTCCTTTTTTTCAGTTTTTTTCTTCTTTCGAATAACTGGGTGTCTACAAGTACGGAATTTTCAGGAAGTCTGGAAATAGTACTGATATTTTAAGGGGCATCCGGAAGTACTGAAAAAATCCGGAAATTCCGCATGAGGTCCGGAATTTTTTTGTCATTTTTGTCATAATTTGAGCGAGAAATTCGAAATTTTTCGAATTTCGTCGAATAGAGGCTCAGAAATAGCACTGAATTTTTCTGTTACGGAGGTACTGTATTTTTTGGAATTGTAATGAAAAAGTATTGCCAAATATGATTTTTGGCCCGCCTGTTTTAGTGGACCCCCTGAAATCATCGCAAAAACCAACGCATGGGTCTCTGCATGGAAATGGAAGGGGACATTCTTTTCCACACTCGTCGCGAATGAATTTTTCTCCGAAACCAAACAATTTTCCAAAAAAATCGATGACAATACAGGTCCTCTTAATTACGTCACATTTTTCCACGATGACGGAATTTTCATCACTTCCTTTTTTTCTCTGGAGTTCCAAGTCTCTCAACGGTGAAACCAAAGGCCAGCATAGGGACACTCGTTTGGGATGCTAGTTTCGAAGATTGATTCTTCGACTGATACGTACCAGTGGCGAGGCGTTAATGATCGATTATCGATATCTCCCCATTTGTTTCTGCGGTAAAGAATCTATTATTGAAGTGTTCGTTGGAAAAACCCTGTCCATCGAGCCTTTTCCACAAGTTTAAAAGACAGATCGATCGATATATAGCAAAGCTCATCACGCCACTGAACCATACCGTTATCGAGGAAATCGACAATCAAATGGATTGCATTTTGCAAAAAGGAACCAGAAGCATTGCAATGATGCCAAGATTGTGCAGCTTCATCCTTGCAATATAATTACTAAAATCAGGAAATATTATAAAATTCTCATGGTAATTTTTGTCTTAAATATACAGTTTGTAGCGAGTAAAATAGGTATTGTTAATGGATAATCAGGTTTTTCCGCCAAGCCAAAATTAGGGGTACAATCTGAACAACATTGCAATGCTCCTGGTTCCTTTTTGCTGACTGCAATCCAAATAAAGTCCGTACCCTTGCGTCATCGACCTCTGCTTAAAATTACCGAAACCAGCATCTTTTTTCTCTCTCTTTCTCCCTCCCTCTCCTCCATGGTGTTTCAAGTTTTTTTTCTTGTTTTTTTTTTCTTCGAGGATGAGCACAAAGGCCAACGGCAGGACTTCTGATTGGGGGGGGGGGGGGGGCGGGCTGAGATGAGCTTACGCAGGCAGACCGAATGGGTGGAATGAGGCTCGGCGATTCCGCGGGTATTTTTCCGTTTGTTGTTGTTGTTGACGAGAGTGCGGGCGCGGTGACGCCCGGACGGCAACGGTGTCGGTGGATGGAGTATTCTAAACCAGTTTTTTAGTGGTTATGTGTCCGTTGAATTCCTGATTGTGCAATTCCTCCGCCGCTCACTAACACTTTCTCTCGGCGACGCTCGCGCTCCACCGCCGCCGCAGCGTCGCGACGCTGTCACGTCAGCCTGGAATCCTCCGGGAGTTCGGGATCCACCCAGAGGAGCGCCATGTCTGCCTCCTGCCGTCCTTAGCCAAAACGCCGTATGAGCATTCCAATGCTGCCACGTTTTTTGTGAGATGGTCATAAAAATTTTTCCTTGAAATTTTAATAATTTGTTCATCAAATTACAGAGAAAATCTCGTGAAAAATCGGAGAACTTTTTCTGAAAATTAGTGATTTTTCGATGGAAATTAGGTAACAATTTGGCCCATAGGGCGTTCTTACTTAGCACGGCATTGCTCTATGATTGGTTTCTTAGTTTTAAGAGTTTCATTTGGCTCCGGAGCACGAATGTAAGCACATCCGATCTGGAGAAATTTTTATTATCGCGGGAAAAATTAGTAAAATTCAGCTGTATGACTACGGAAATGAGTTCTTAGCAATGGATTAGAATTTTCTACCACCACAAAAAATTACATTTTTTTCTTCCGTATTTTTTGTTTTTTACTGTGGCAAAATACCGGGGTTAGACCAGAGGTAAAAGGCCCGTATATTGGGCCCGGTAACGGGGCTACCACCTTTTACACTTTTCAAAGAAAACGGTCGGGTTCAAGTACCAATTCCTGAAATTCACTTTATGTGACGTCTATTTGGGGCATCAGAATTCGAAAATTTTCCACGAGCATAAAATGCGATTCCCCCTATATTTAAGAAAAAAATGTCAGATTTTCTCGGGGAATCAGCGATTGTTGATCAAATACCGAACACTGTCTGAAATTTTGGGACTGCCTCAATTATTATTTCAGCCGGTCAGGTCCTTTAGCTCCAGCCCATCTCCTCTCCTCCCCCTCTCTATTGCGCCTTTCGACATGATCAATCGAAAACATCCCGAATTGGACCCTCGATTCAGAGGACATGAACCCGCGGTGGCGTAAGCGTGGCGCAAGGCGAGGCGAAGCGTGCGTCTCGGAGCCGCGGTCCTTGCTGCCAGATCGTGCTGAGAATCGGCACGTTTCCCTGTGTAATTCACTGTGTAAAACGCGCAATTCATGGAACAACCCGGCAACCATGCTGTTCACCGTTGCCGGACTACAAGGCATTACGCCACTCGCGTCCGATAGCTACATTTGCAAATTCCGCATTTCACTGCCCTACCTGGCAGCGATGAAAGCGGGCGCAGTTGCAAAATTGTGTGCAAAAATCGTGTGGAACGTGGGGAAATGGGGGATTTTTGACGACTATCCGACAACGAGGGAGGTGAGCGGGTGACGGGTAATTTTGAAGGTCCAATCTCACAACTTGCTCCGCGCTTACGCTACTCTGCAATGCGACTTGAATCGACGATTACCGTGCAGCAGGGTTGCAATTTTTCACGAAAAAATGCTTGAAAATTCGTGTGAATTATTTCATGAGATTCCAGAAAATGTGATGCGAAAAATTATGGTTTTTGCTTTTCGGTGTATTTTAGTGCGTTTTGCATATCCAGCTCCTGTAAATATGTTTCATATTTTTCGCAGCTTCGTGGAAATATGTAAAATATTTCACCGGAATTACACATCTTTCATATTTTTCATTCCATTTTTGCAATGCTACTGATAAGTTCAAGCGCTGCTGCGAACGCACTGTCGGAAAGCGTGAACGAAATTAAGATGCGAAACCTGTGCGGGACAGTCATATGGAAAGAAAGGGCGAGCAGTGTTTATTATTATGAGGGCTCGTATGACGAGTCTTCATGTGCCCCTGTCATTACCCAAGCGTCAATTTTTTTAAAATACTCATTAGTTATTCTTTTGTATGTTGCAGGTGAGTTTCCGCACAATTTTCGAATTTAGTCTGAATGAGCCCTCAGTTTACTGTAAGTTTTTAGTAATTCGTTTTGACCATGAGAAAAAAGCACCAGCGAGGCGTGAATGATCGATTATCAATTTTTTCCCCCATTTGAAGCTGTGGTAAATAATCGATTATTTATTCGTTGCGAACACTCCGTTTATCGATCCTTTTCCATAGTTTGAAACGGCAGATCAATCCATACATCGTAAAGCGCGCCACGCCACTGTTAGAGCCACTGTGATATCTGTGCCGAAAACGCAGCTCGAAAACTAGGGGTCATATTTTCGAGCGTCAACCTCGTAGTTGGCTCGGTTTTCGACACATTACGTTTCGGCAGTTCCCACAATCAGGTATTTAGTTCTTTATGGCGTATTCGCGTGATATACCGAGTCCGTGTTACACAACGCTCCCCCCCTCCCCCCTTCCACGGTCGTGCCCGGGGTATTTGGTCCGTGAAGATGAGCCCGAAACTGTGTTACAGGAACTGTACCGTGATCGTGGAAAACAGCGTATGGATATTCAGGTGTTGCCGAATTTCTTCCGGTAACCATCAGGAAATTCGATGTGTTCCGGAAAAATCTGCAAAATATCGGGAAAATTTTTCCTGGATCTGAAAATTGCGAGTGCCTCAAGGATTTTTGGTCTATACGTGCAGTTTAGCACAGGGATGCAGAAAATGCTGGAACACGCACCCGCCGCACAGTGAATCCAATCAATTAGAGAGGTCGGACATGCAAAATCAAAATTGTCCAATTGAAATTCTACTTTGCGTCTCACAAATTTTAGAAATCGTCATCGGAAACATTCGTCTCTGCGGGCTGGACGGTCTCGGATTTATTATAATTTATGAACGCGTTACATTCAGAGCTCCAGCTAAATATCTTCCTCTTGGAGGTAAGGGAGGCCGACGGAACGGTCATCATAAACATATTGAGCCGTCATGCTTCAAGAGCGAGACCTCCCCTTTTAATTACTCTCATCTTGACTCGAAAATCACTACACAATCTACACCCATTTGACGAGCTGAGGGGTTTTGTTTAGGGTTTCGGCAACTCGAAGCGATGCGTTGCCAAACGAAAAAAAAAATCCCGTGACTTGTCCGGTTGTTTTCCCGAAATGACCTAAAATATCTTTTTAACACGTCCCTCAGAGAAATAAAACGCTGTGGAATGTTTGTTCTATAACGAGGGAAAAACTAAAAAACCTAAATATGATTTTATAACGTGTAAGAAGACGATTTAATGTGATATTCATGCGTTTCTAAAATGTATAAAAGTCATTTTCTTATGGTTTTCAAACCAAGTTTAAAACATCATAAGTCAATTTTTTAAATAATTTTTTCTAATTATTTTAGAAACATTTTTAAAAGGTTTCGTAAAATCATATCTGAAATGTCCATAAGCATGACCAGTTAATATTTTGTTCATTCTTTCATATTTTTTTTTTTCCCCGATTAAGGTTTTTGTACAGAGAGTTAAAAATTACACATATTTCTGTTTCATCTGCAACACCGAAAATGAACGAGTTTTCACAACATTTAAAAGAGGTTTCCAGAAATGAGAATGCGGAAGTTTTTTTCTAAATTTGCTTGATAATTTTTTAAAATTCTTCCTTTCAAATATGTCACTCAAAGGTCGAGACAAATCGTTTTTATAATGCACTTGTACTTCGGTGCGCTATTAAGCACGCACGAAAAACCAGCGATTTTGCTTCACCGTCTGAAGCCTACGGCACAACGGATCCATTTATCACTCTGCTCAGGGTGTGAGAACAGCCATGTCTCGTGCTATCGCACATGGTCAAGGCTAAGCGGTGGAGTCAGTGCATCTGGAAGCTGTAAAACCATTAACAGTCGATCCTCCCAGATCAGCGAGTAAAATATGGTTTTCGGAGATGTTCGAAACAGAACAGCGCGGACAGATCGTTAAGAGATGAAATCACTCGCCTATTCTGACCTGTAGGGCACCGCCCTAAGCCCCCTCTCATTATTGGAGAAATCTAACCGCTGATGCACCGAAAAAGTACTTTTCGTTTCAACGAGCTCTCGTTATAGGAAAACTACCAAATAATTCGTGTGGTACCCAACAACGCAGGTTGTAAAATTCAGAGAAATGATCAAAATGTGTGTAATTGTGTACCTACTGTCAGGCTGTTAACCTATCGACCAGCTATTAAACTGGATTTTACTGTATTTTTGACGGCTTCCTCAATTTTTTCTCTAAATCAACATAATTTTAAGGGGGGAAAATTAAGGAAATATATGCTTTCAGAGCAGGTTCAAAACATCCCCTGCATGTTTCATTACCAATATCCCACAAAACACACCCTCCCACGTAAAAGGTACGTCAGAGCACACAGTGTACTAAAAAGAAAATAAATTAAACTTTTTTACCTACTTTCTTTTTTTTTAACAAAAAAAATGATCCCTATCTTTGAGCAAAGTTTTTTTGTCTCCTTAAAATAAATTATCGAGGAATTGAGAAAAAAAGTTTTTATCATGCAACCTGGAAAAACGTCATAGAGTTCTTAAAAAAATTGTTGATCGTGTCTTGTTTCTTTTTTTGTGGAACCATCTAGTTTTACTTTCGTGCAAAAAAATTGCGGATTTCCCCGAAAATTGGAATGATTTTTTGAAAGTTGAAACGAGTGTTCTCTAAAAAATACAGCTTCAAACAGATCAGCGACCAGAATACTTTCATTTTCTGTGCTGAAAAACTATTAAATTGTCAGTATTCTCTATGCCCAACAGGTTCTCTGTCCTTTTGGGATAATTATAAGAGCTCCTTGACTAGACCTCCATAATTACTGACATGTCCATTGCCCATACTCTCCTACCCACCCGAGTAATTAAGGCATTTTTCGGTTAAAGGGCGTATGCGACCTCCAATGCTGCTAAGATTGTTCAACGTACTTCCCTTGTTGTTAGAAACTTATCTGACAGTTCTGCAATTCCCTGAATCAACTCTGAGTTTTTCCTCATTATTGTAAGGAAGTAAGTCAATTTCGAAATCGAATGAATTATTTCATCTGCCACTTGTGCTGAAAGTAATTCAGAGTATCTAGCATCAGGAAAAACCGGAAAATATCAGGAATTTCGGCCGATCAGGAAACAATCGGGAACATATCAGGAAAATCGGACGAATCGGACGGTTTTATCAGGGATTTTTCTTACGCGAATCTCCTCAGCGGAGAAAGTCGTACTGCTTTTTGCCTACCGTGCTTGGGGTCGAGAAAAATCAGGAAAATATCAGGAATTTTCAAAATGAAAAAATCAGGAATTTTTTATAAGATATCAGGAAAAATCAGGAAAATATCAGGATTTTTCAAAATTAAAAAATACTAGACACCCTGTAATTACACAATCGAAGCAGCATTGCAAGCCTCACACGACCTCTTCCCCCTTACCAAAAAAGTCCCCAATTTTTAAAAGTATCCTTGATCTGATACCTAGCGCTACGATTGCGATCGATTCCGCGATGACACCGACCCAACTTTGGCTGTCCGCTAATCCGAAGTTCGAGGTTCGGCCTTGCCGCGAGGCAAAGTTCGCGGAGACGGCAGTGAACTACGCGGCCGGCCGCGGGCGAGAAAGTGAAAAAGCAAGTCGGAACGACTCCGACACACTGTGGATCGAGTCAATGAGAGAGGTCGGACAAAATTTGGAAATTTTAAAAGCTTCCAACTCCGTTTATACGAAACTTTGAGGTCTTAAAAGTGGTTCCATCGGTTTTCTCGTGAAATTTGCTTCGAGAAGCACCCCTTACAATTTAAAATGTGACGAATTTAATATAAAAATTTGCGGTATTAGTCAAAAATTTAACGTTCGACGTCTTTGATTGATTCGATCTACTGTGCGACAGTCCGACCCCGTCGACGACGACGAGTTTATTTTCGTCTCAACGCGGTGCGGCCAGTGATAAGGCGTCGGCTTGAGGAGGTGTGGGTGGAGGGGGGGGGCGGTCGTCGAAATGCCGATAAAACCGATAAATGAACGATAAGTTCAAGTGGAAAGGCCCTCCAGTAACATCCATTATCGCTTCTTCCACTCCATCCGAGAGATGCGTCGTTGTCAGCTCCTGGTTCGTTCGGCTAGAATCCAATAACCCGGCTGAAACCCTGGGCCAAAATCTTTGTGCTTTACGATCGACCAAAACTGGAGAAACTTTACCTCTAGATTCGACTTTAAGTCGTAAAAATTGTACTCTCTGCTGAAGCTGTACGGGATTTGAACTTTTTTCCTGAACTTAGCGATTGGAATGGTGTATGCCGTTTATTTTTTCTGTAAAAAAAAAATATAGATCCAGCAGCATGATCAGTGTCAACCTGGAATAATTAGCACGAATTTGGAAACGTAACGGAATTTTGCTCGATCTTGAATAGTCGGAAACTTTTTCCACGGGACCTTGAATTTTTTTTCTTTCAGTCCAAATACTGCATTTATTTCAATTTCATGAGACATGCTTGAAACAGTTCGTGGAAATAAATTGTATGAGACATCTTGCAAGAAGAAAAATTGAAAAGCAAGATTATTTTAAGTTCAAAAATCCTGAGAAATGGAGGAGAGGTTATAGAGAATTTTGTCACGTAATCTTGATGTTACTTTTTCTGGTTGAAATCCTTTTGCACGTAGATGTTTTTACAGATTAGCCAAAAATAGACGTTCCCTATCGCAAAATGCAGTTCGCTTTAAAAATGGCCTGAAAGTTCCGCGATCTAGCAACCCTGTCCGAACTTTCATGCACGAGGTGATTCAAGTATTTTCGGTAGTTTCACCTATTCAGTCCAACATTGATAAGTTATGAGGAATGAGAAGAAAAAAAGAGGAGAAAAGAAAAAAAGGATAAGGACAATGGTTATCGGTCGTACTTTATCAGAGGTTCAACGTTTCAAGCCGGTAGCCCCCCTTACGCCAGTCAAGTCGGTAAAACAAATTCGATCATCATTGTCTGTAACGCACGAACTCGAACAGATCGAACACATTTTACATTAGTCAATAAATTTGGCAATGAAAACTTGCTTGTTTGCTTATGCCCGAAAGTTTTATCCGAGTTTTACACTGTTATTCAGCCGCCATTGAGTTGCATAGGAATTACGAAAAACCGACAGTATATTGCATCATTGATGCAGGAGCGTATGATTTGAAGACTATTTTTCTACAATATATTCGATTCGAAAATTGAAGTGTTGGATTCGAATCGGCGTGGAGTCCCACAGGCAGTGCTGATAAATGTTTCACATTTCATAACGATATGTTTACCTGTCACTCAGTCAGTGTCTCCGAGTCATGAATGCACTAATAAGAGTCTCTGCCTGGGCCCGTGTTAGTTACAATCGACCAAATCGGTGGTTATTTAGTTCCTTTTGATTTAAATACGTCCAATAGCGGAAATTCTGAACATCCGTCGGCTAATCCAGGAAGTTGGCAGAATTTTTTTCTCTCCATTTAAACCTTTGGCAATGTATCCATTCTCGGAGGCTGCACTGGAAAAGAACACATTGGATCTAGAGTCCAGAATCTTCAAAACATCGACAAGAAAAAATAATCTTGATTCAATCAGATGTAAGCTTAAATCAAGAACCAAGCCTCTTAATTTGAGCGGATTTCCCGTTGATTTAAGCTTGAATCTGATTGAATCAAGAGCCCTTTTTCTTGTCAATGTTTTTAAGAGTCTGGACTCTAGATACAATGTGTTTTTTTTTCCAGTGTGATGCATTGAAATACTAAGCTTCGATTACGTCGAGAGATCTACCTATAAAGTTTTGCATCTCTGAAGACCTCGATTTAGATCACATTTTTAGTGTTTTTTTCTCGCAAGGTGACAAGTTTTTAAGAAATCGCTAGGAAAAGCTGGAAAAGTCAGGGAATTTTACCAAACCATTAAAAGTTATGAAATTTTTACTGCGGAGCCTTACATTTATTCTCCAGGTCAAAAATCTGATTTTATTTTTCAACTGCACCACACTCCGCTGCAGTTTTCGTGAACTTACTTTTTATGGGAACTCATGCTTAATAAATGATACGTATCGAAAAGTCAAGGGAAACTCAAGGCACTTTAAAATCCGAAAAAAAAACTTGCCACCCTGTCTTTACACAGCAACCAACCTGTGTAAATCAAGGCTGCAGTGCGAAAACCAAGATTTGAAAAATCTCTCAGCTCTCGATTTTGTCGGTGACTCGAGCCACGGAGAGAATTTTTAAAATCACCGTTCGGCTCTTATCTTGCATGAAAACACTACCGTGCTGAAGAAAAACGCCCTATGAACCCTTGTCAGTTACCACATTTCCTTTGAGTAACCACGAATTTTCAGGAATACTCGTAAATATTTTCCGTTCAATTTTTCAGAGACTTTTCCTCCCCATTAAATCTGCATTTTCTGAAAATTCCAAGAGAAAATATTGATGACTCTCCTCAAAAAGAAACATTTCTTCGGAGGAAATTCGGCAACTCTCGAACGTTCATACGGTGTTTTTCCTCAACACGGCTGAAAACTGCCGTGCTAAGGAAAAACGCCGTATGAACCTTCAATCGTCGCCAAATTTCCTTTGATAAAATATGAATTTACTGCTAGATTTATGAATATTATTCTTCTAATTTTTCAGACAGTTTTGCTCGCAAATTGAACTAAAGTTCTTGAAAATATTACGGAAAACTGTTCAAAAATTTCCTCAAAAATGAGCATTTCTTCGGAGGAAATTCAGCAACTCTCGAACGTTCATACGACGTTTTTCCTCATCACGGCAGAACACCACTCGGATGTCCCTCGCTCAGGTACACCGAGCTACAGTCGTTCAGATCTAATTAATATTTCCTTTCAGTTTCTGTTAATTTGCCGTGTGTCTTATTTCTGTGCGTTGTGAGACATCGCGACCCGCCAAACTGGTTTCGAAGTCCAGGGCTCTCCTCCTCCTCCCCCCCCCCCCCCCCCCCCCCCCNCTTCGCACGTCTGTAACATCGTCGCTCTGATCGTCCACCCGATGGACTTAAAATTCTCAGGTCTCAGGAAGCTTTATCCCGAAGAAATGCGAATTTGAATGAAACGGTTTAAGGCTAAACAGACGCAGCGGAAAACGGAACGAAGATGGCACGAATCAGGGGATATCGGCGTGATCTTGCGCTTGTGACATCTTGTTGTATCTTTGGATCCTACGATCCTTTCCCTTTGAAAAATTCGGTTTATGACGTCATCCACCGCGAGCGTGACACCCTTGGTTTCTTCCACCTTGTTTTCATCCGAGTTTCACGTTGAGTGGAATTGTGTGTCTCCCTGACTGATGGAAGCAAGGCGGTAGAAACCAAGGGTGTCCGCAGTGGATGACGTCATAAACCGAATTTTTCAAAGCGCGATATCTTGGTTATTATTGATTGCACGAAGTGGCTGTTTGGACAGATCTCATTATTTTTAGCTGATCTATTATAATTACTTAAGTATCAGAACATGATTTGAAACCAGCACAACTGACCCTCTGTACCCTCTTTTGCATGAAACACGGCGATATCATACCTGGAAAAAGAGAGTCATGGCAATGAGTTTTAAGATCCAATACCTAATTGAGCTGAGAGAGTTTTCGTTCACGCACAACCAGCGCACACACTCGAAACTCCCACTTGACCTGAAAGTAATTTTCGACTTCTCTTGCCGCGTTTCGTCGAACAAGCCGAGTGCCCACTTTTCTTCTTCCACGAGCGCTTTATTTTTCTCGCTCGGCTGTATGCATAGTCGTTTCGTAAACAGCTCCTTCCCTGAGGAAGCCTCATTATTATAACACGGTCATTAAGATAGGTTGACGGAGATCTTTAATATACTATCATAAAAAGGACAATATCAACGATCTTGAGAAAAAATTCAGTAATACAACTTTGGAAATGGACCCTTGTAAGGGATTATATTGAGTTGCCTCCTTATAACATAAAAATACGGAACAACATTTTCTTTCCTTTGCAACCCTTGCTGCGTTGATCCTCAGTGCAGTTGCAGTATATTTGCCCGCTACACCACGATTGCGTTGCCAGCTGATCTTCTGGCCACCGATGAACTTCGATTTTCCCAGCTGTGTCATTTTTCTCGCAATGAGCTTGTTCAGCAATTCGTAATTCTTGCATTTTTGGAAACTAGAGAGTGCACAAAGTTCACAGGAATTTTCCCCGATTTTTTTGAGCAATATTAACCCACGAAATACGAGTCCAAAAGTCCGCATTTTGGGCTCCCATTTAAACGCGCGCCGCTTGGCCCATCTCAAAATGGCGCCCATTTTCTCCGTCCGGCGGTGGCCACACTTTTGACCCGGCGTGCCGGCGGGTACCTCTGCATACCTCTGCCGTGTGTGGGTCGTATGTCGTATAAACAAACGAAGATTGATAACACAAATGATCCGAGTAACTCGAAATCTCTTAATATTAAATAATTTAAATCCATTTTCGACTTCAACCAAGCACTTGGCAATAATATTCATCGTATTTTACAACCAGGAGCCACGGCCTATCGGCTCATTTTAAGGTGCATTCTGAAAATCAGTGTTTACAAGTCCAGTGTCCAAACCCAGACTTTCTTCCTTTACTTTTTTTTGACCATTCTCTTTTCATTTTCGCCTCAAATCAAATGTTTAGCAGTTTCTTTGTCTTGAGTATGTGGTCCTGAATTCATTCAAGAGTTAGAAGTTCACCATTTATTTAGTATTATAGCCTTTTGACCTCTCAAGCTTTACCGATATGATCTCATGTAGTTCGAGGTTTCTTTGGCCCAAACCAAGTGATTACACATCTGATGTGTGTCTTATGGCTCTTCAAATTCGCAGTTTAGAACTAAATCAGAAACTACAGTTACTTAATCCAGTTCTGCTCTCTTGTTCAATGTTTGTCATAAGTGTTTGTTCGTGTCTGTTCTTTATAAGTGACCTCTGTAGTGCATATACACAGTTATGCTATCGGTACAGGTATTATTTCTTGTTTTCTACAGTCAGGACTTTCTCTTAAGCGCAATAATTTACCAAAGAAATTCACCTAGTTGCGTAAATAATTTGGTGTATAGATATTCTGTTAATGTCTCCTTGCGGTGATGCAAAGTTTCTGAGATCTGTCATAAGTGGATTTTGCATTTAGACGATCACTCTTGTCTGATAAAATTACTGCTCTACTTAGCAGCTTCAAATTATACTTTGATCTCTGATTCATCACTAAATGACACTCGTGCGGTGTCATTTATCTTTAATCAGTTCAAAGCTATTTCGACAATGAATCATCAAAGGTCCGATCGAAGAAGGAATTTTCTGGTGAGTGCTGTGGCTGAACCGACATCTCAACTCAACTTTCAAAAGCATCAACTCATATAAATTTATCAGGAAGTGGTAATGGTAAGTGGAAATCATGGTAGTGCTCGCTTCTTTCATAAGCAAATTGTGCGCTCAAAATTTCAAAATCTACTCACCTGCATGTATATTTGAAGAGGAATACGACATGATATGTAGCAGGCTACACTTCATCTATGAATAATACATAAATTTGTCTTGAGAGCATTCTTAGGAAACTTCCACAATTTTTAGTTTTGTTCCTGAGAGAAAATTTTGAGATGACTCTGCTGGTATTCCCAGTGTCTTTTCAGAAATTTTGTACTTCATAGGTATCATCATATACTTAAGTATCAACAGACATTGTACAAGACATAAAATTTATTTGAGGATTCCTGCTATATGTTGTGTTTCCTGCAGCAATAAGGCTCATCATATTTCATGGAATGAAGTAATCAAAAACTACTTACCTACCTACAGCTTGGTCAGTTTCATTTCTTTCTATAGTGAAGAAAATGTTTTTTTTCTCTCTATTTAAGAATTCAAGGTGAATCAAACCTGTCCAACAAAAATTTTAATAAAATCTCTTTGTTCAAAAACACCTAAGAATCATTTCAATGGTAAAGTTGCCGACGATTCTTGTTAAAAGTCCGAAAGTCTGCTGGTTTACTGAATATCTCAGGTACAGACGAATGGAAGGATTTTGAAAAGACATAGAATTACATCCTCCCATAAGATAAAGTCAGGAACATGGTTAAGGTTATCTGGGGATGATATTTGTAACATTTCGTTGCATGATTTTATAATCGAAGAGAAACAGAAAGTCTGAAACTTTGTGAATCTACGTAAGTGGGTTTCTAGTTAGGCTATGATATTGATATGCTCGCTTTGTTATCAATTAATCTCCACAAAGGTAAGCATAATTACATAAACTGTTCCACAAGAGATGCGAATGTAACTTGTAATACCAAGTGACTTTACAAATCTTACCTGTTAAACTACCAGCTGCCCGATTATTGAAACTATGTCAGGCCGACATGAAAAGACATAGCCCTATCATATCCATGCAATATATTCGCATTTGATGTCTTGTCAGGTTGCTCTAAGCCTTCAATAATCGGCCTGCTGATGAGTTGCAAAATATTTCCACTTCCAGACGAATGATCATGTCTTGGTTCATGCTTTCAATAGTAGAGTTGTGATGTCGGTTCAGCCACAGCACTCACCAGAAAATTCCTTCTTCGATCGGACCTTTGATGATTCATTGTCGAAATAGCTTTGAACTGATTAAAGATAAATGACACCGCACGAGTGTCATTTAGTGATGAATCAGAGATCAAAGTATAAATTTGAAGCTGCTAAGTAGAGCAGTAATTTTATCAGACAAGAGTGACCGTCTAAATGCAAAATCCACTTATGACAGATCTCAGAAACTTTGCATCACCGCAAGGAGACATTAACAGAATATCTATACACCAAATTATTTACGCAACTAGGTGAATTTCTTTGGTAAATTATTGCGCTTAAGAGAAAGTCCTGACTGTAGAAAACAAGAAATAATACCTGTACCGATAGCATAACTGTGTATATGCACTACAGTGGTCACTTATAAAGAACAGACACGAACAAACACTTATGACAAACATTGAACAAGAGAGCAGAACTGGATTAAGTAACTGTAGTTTCTGATTTAGTTCTAAACTGCGAATTTGAAGAGCCATAAGACACACATCAGATGTGTAATCACTTGGTTTGGGCCAAAGAAACCTCGAACTACATGAGATCATATCGGTAAAGCTTGAGAGGTCAAAAGGCTACAATACTAAATAAATGGTGAACTTCTAACGCTTGAATGAATTCAGGACCACATACTCAAGACAAAGAAACTGCTAAACATTTGATTTGAGGCGAAAATGAAAAGAGAATGGTCAAAAAAAAGTAAAGGAAGAAAGTCTGGGTTTGGACACTGGACTTGTAAACACTGATTTTCAGAATGCACCTTAAAATGAGCCGATAGGCCGTGGCTCCTGGTTGTAAAATAAGATGAATATTATTGCCAAGTGCTTGGTTGAAGTCGAAAATGGATTTAAATTATTTAATATTAAGAGATTTCGAGTTGCTCGGATCATTTGTGTTATCAATCTTCGTTTGTTTATACGACCCACACACGGCAGAGGCATGCAGAGGTACCCGCCGGCACGCCGGGTCAAAAGTGTGGCCACCGCCGGACGGAGAAAATGGGCGCCATTTTGAGATGGGCCAAGCGGCGCGCGTTTAAATGGGAGCCCAAAATGCGGACTTTTGGACTCGTATTTCGTGGGTTAATATTGCTCAAAAAAATCGGGGAAAATTCCTGTGAATTCTGTGCACTCTCTAGTTTCCAAAAATGCAAGAATTACGAATTGCTGAACAAGCTCATTTGCGCGCGAATTTCAACCTATGACGTCTCCTGAACAGTGGCAAGGAGTGATTGATCGATCCTCGATATTTCCCCCTTTGAAGCTATGGTAAAGAATCGATTATTAAGTTGTTCGTTGCGAACACCCTATTTATTTATCGATTCCTTTCCATCGGCTCAAATGGCAGATCAATTGACATCGCTAAGCACGCCGTGCCAGTGCTCTTGAGCCCCTACGATCATGAACACGGTATTTATTTATTCTCTGGCAAGTTGGCAACAGCGCATACGAGTAACGCGAAGGTGCGCCGCTGGTTGCGCGTTGCGCTGCGTTTTACAACTCGGTGTTTGCTCAATACGTTGGCACCTATATAAGTAATGCAATCGAACCTCGATGCTAACTGTGAGGTCGGAGGAAACAGAAGTTGGGTTCATGCTCGAGTTTATTGAGAGACGTCTTCTCGTCGACTGGGTGTTTAAGTACACGCATTTTGGGTCATCATGACCAGTGGGAATTCTAAAGCTGCCAAGCGCCATCAGGCGTTGCTGAGATCTTGTATGACATAGCTGACTGTGGAAGAACCCGAATGCTTTCGCTTCAGAAACTTTTTTTCTAGAATTTTTCTCTGAATTTTTCTCCTATTTTCATGACATGAACTGTCGTTCTTAAACAACTGTCCTCCCGTTAAAGTGAAAGGAACAACCGCACCATCTTAGTAACACACGATGGCTCTTGCAAGGGTTTGACTTTCCACTCTTCAAGTGTTGTGTTTTCAAATCAGTGTGGAGCTATTTAGCAAGTGCTTCCTCGAGAGAAGACGTCCTCTCTTAGGTAGAGTTTCCAAAGTTTGGTATCGTGACGCTAAAGACTGTACTACCTAATGTCCACAATCTATTCTGACCTGGATACGTCGCACTTAACCTAGATAAGGTGAACTTTCTGCCACAAAAATTGTGATCGATATTGAAATTCCGTTATATGCGTTACGGAAATTGAAGTTCGTTAACATTTGGACTGCATTTTGCAATTTGGACCTATAAATTCTGGCTCATCTGAAAAAACACGTATGTGCATTGGAAAACTAATGGTACATACGTTGTTTTTAAATCGGGCTAGAATTTATAGTTCCAAATTGCAAAATGTAGTCAATTTATAACTAAAATTGAAGGTTGCAAGTTGCAAAGGAAAACTGCAGTTTCAAAGGTATAACTTCCTCCTTAATTTCTCACTGGGCCCTTTTTACTAATTACTTTATCCATTGAAATGACCAAATAAAGATGAAAAATTATGATTAGACACTCGATTTATCAAGACCCAGCGCGATGGGTCAGTTTCAATGCCTCAGATATTTTCCAAGAAATCGGACGATTTAAAATCGGTTGATTTAAAATCGGTAAGCTGCTTCGAACACCTGGATCAAGAACACAACGAGTCAAATCGTTTTAAGATTCGATGAACGATATATTGTCCGAGGAGCGATTACGCTCCATCATCGCACTCCGATGCTCAAGAATATTATTTTTCAGCCACCGAATCGCGATGTCTCTCGGTCGCGTATCGTTAATTGATGTCAGCTGACGGCTGAACAATGGAAGTTCGGCCGGAGGCGTCTTTCAGAGATCTAAAAAAAATCGGACTCTGCAGGTGCGTGGATGCACGAGTGTCAACTGTGAACTGTGTAAGAAACGTAAATTTCGTTCGTACCGATTATTTTCTGTCATACTCGATTTTACCCGCTCACTCAAACAATACAATGAAATTTTAATTTCGAACTTGGATTGCTGAGATTAAGGCCGGGAAAGACGTGGAAACAATGAGCAATTGCGCTCTAAGGCAGTGGTGTTGCCGTGAATATTTCATGCACTGGAAAAAAACACTTTGGATCTATAGTCCAGACTCATGAAAACAGTGACAAGAAAAAATACTCTTGATTCAATCGGATTTTTGCTTGAATCAAAACGAAATCCGCTTAAATTAAGAGGCTTGATTTAAGCTAGGTTCTGATTGCATCAAGATCACTTTTTCTTGTCGATGTTTTTAAGAGTCTGGGCTCTAGATCCAATGTGTTTTTTTTCTAGTGTGGGGATTCGAGGTAAAATCTCTGCTGAATGGTCCAGATCCGTGATATCAAGCCAAGAAGTATTCATAAGCGTCAAAAATTGATTACTAACATCCGTCACCTCAAATAAAACTCCCATATCCATTATTAAAAAAAAAAAAAAAAAAAAAAAACAAGCGTTTTGAAAATAGTTAGACACAAATTTTCAAAATGCTGTGAAAACTATCTTTAATTTTTTTTTCTTCCTTTTCCCCTTCTCATTAAGCAGTAAGAGAGTAATTTGTCGGATTGAAACATTACGAGGAGTGACGGTAACAGGCATCCCGGGTTCTGACGAATCGAAAACCGGCGTGTTTCCCCCGAAATAATAAATTCACGCCGACACACGGACTCGAAGCCGAAGAAGAAAAGACACTTGACACGTCGTCGTCGCGGTGGCTCATTTGAATTTTTTTCACCGCTGCCCTCCGACTCCGATACGCGTTTCACAGCATTTTAATGTTTTCGTATTCATGAGCTCCCTGTTGCCGAAATTGAAGCCCGGAAAAGAAATCGACCGACGATAACTCTCGAAAATCCGGGAAGTTAGGGTTGTCGTTGCGATGCACTGGGAAAAAAAAAACACATTGGATCTAGAGTCCAGACTCTTGAAAACATTGACAAAAAAAAGGACTCTTGATTCAAGCAGATTTACGCTTAAATCAAAAGGAAATCCGCTCAAATTAAGAGGCTTCGTTCTTGATTTAAACAAAAATCCGATTGAATCAAGAGTATTTTTTTCTTGTCGGTGTTTCTAAGAGTCTGGACTCTAGATCCAATGTTTTTTTTTCCAGTGTGGCGGGAGGGAAATGAAAATAATTGTCATAAATTAAGAAAAAAAAATCGCGGTGAAATTGGCGAAGCAGCGCAAGTTTCATAACAGCATTTTGGTTGCACTTTGCAAAAAAGAACCGAGAGCATTCCAATGGCGCTAAGATTGTACAAAATTGTTTACCTTGCACATATAAACTGATCATCTAAACATGTTTTATTTTTATTCCCAAAAAACCGTCGATTCAAGACGAAAATCACCTTTGAACATTTTATCTTTTGCGTGATTTTAGCAATGTTATTGCAAAGAATTTAAGTTGCACAATCCTAGCAACATTGGAATGCTCTTGGTTCCTTTTTGCAAAATGCGAGCCATTTATTGTCACACTCTGAGGCTAATGACCCTGGTTCATCCCTCAAAATTTTCGACGGAATTCTCTCAAATCCTACAAATATGTCTCCGTCCACCCGGGGCATGTAGAATCATTTTTGGCGAGTTGGATCTGAAAATCGGATTTTTTACGGGCCAAGGATTGAAATCGGTAGACAAAGCGATAGATCCAAAAAGGCCCAATAGTTTGTCCATCATTATTTTTACCCCTCAGTCTTCAACAACCACCCGTTTCAACCAACAGGATCGATCCATTTTTCCTTCGTCCGGGGTTGTAAATTCCTCTAGACCTCCCATATTTTCCAGGTCTGCAATAATGAGTTTCCGCAAGAAGCCTCACACAACACGTTTGTCAAAATTTTGATGAATTGTTTGATAATTTCAGGACAAGTGCTTAATAAGCATAATTCCACAAGAGCTAAAAATCTGAAAACCGTCAAAAAATAAAATTCTCTCACCATCCACAATTTTTGAGCACCCCCTCTTTCAGGCGTGACCGCGCGGTCGAGAACAATTTGCACCCCTCCTTCATACGCCTTGTCCGTCTATCACTTCGTCTATCAATTCCAATTAAAAAGAAACTTAACAAAAAAATATGTTTAGCTTCCGTATTGCTAGAAAGGAGTTTCCTTGCGCAATGTGGCACTGCGGTTACGCTTGTTACGTTTATCTCCTTATGCATGAGTAAGAGTTATGACTGCGTGGTTTGTCAGAGAGTCGATAGTGACCAGTGGCATGGCGTGCTTTGCGATACATCGATCGATCTGCCATTCAAACCTATAGAAAAGGGTCGATTAGAAGGGTTTCCGCAACGACCACCTTTATAATCGATTCTTTACCGTAGCTTCAAATGGAAAAATAATCGATAATGGATCCATTCACACCTTTGCCCATGTTGTCGTTCGGAGAAGGGAAAACATCCAGCTTGCTTGACAAATCGACAACCGACTCGAAAGGTCGGTCCAAAGGCAATTCCGTCATTTAGGGTGCAGATCCGCGATTCCGTTGCGGTACAAATGAAAACGCCACTCTGAGAAAAATCGCAAGAAAACAGCCCTCCTCGGTAGTTCCTTTTTTATGGTCGCGCCAAGGATACTACTAGTTGCGTCAATGAAACTATGCGTCATCCCACGTGTAACATTTTAGTCACATTGGCGAAAATTTCCTTGTAATTAATTTTTTCCGGTTGTGTCTCGTGGCCTTTTTTTTTTTCGGTACAATTTGTCAAGTTTTGAAAAATCAATGATTAAGAAAGTCGTAACATCGTAACACTGGAATATGTGCATGTTTTCGCACTCTCTCCGCGCCATCCCTTCACCCGCAGTTTCGCATTGCGGTCGTTATCTCATCAGTCGCATGGGAATATACATGTAGCCTCTCCTGTTCCATCCGGACCCCCCCCCCCCCCCCCCCCCCCNCACCCCCCTCCTGGCATTTCCGTTCGAGGCCCCTTATCAAGAGTCCTTTCTTATCTTCCTCGCCGTTGTGGCGGGGGGCAAGAGGCACTCGTTTTTCGGGTCCCCTTACAGGTCACGGCGTTAATTTTACTCTGGAAGGGATCGTGATTATTTCTTGATGAACCCTCGGCCAAGTCAGATTGTTAGCGCGTCGGGTTCCACGTGAGTAATGGAGTTGCTCCGTTTTGGAATTGTCTCGTGTCTTTGTCCTTGTGTCAGAATGCTGGGATTAATGAGCTCAACAATCAACATGCCGTCGCGGGTCCTGCCAGGAAGGTGGCTGTCCATCGTCATCGTAGCACAAGACCCAAAAATCCGAAGTGATAAGTTTATCAGAATGACGAGTTGTCACTGAGATAAGCTTGTCCTATGAATGGAGATGTTGCATGTGTGAGGAATTTGCGATTTGACTGTCGATTTTCAGGCAAAAGTTCGCAAGAAACACGATGGTTCCACTGGTTTTCTCTGAAATCAACTCCCAAGCTCAAAAACAGCTCTCAAGTTGAGGCCAAAATGGGGTGGATATCCCACGCCATCCTGAGAGTCCACCTCTACATCAAGACAAACTCCTTGCAAAGATAGGGAGCAAATACAATGACAGGGCTGCCATTTTATTTGGCGACTTCAAAACTGAAAACACGGGAACCCTGTTAGTGTATTTGCTCCCTATCTTTGCATGGAGAGTTTGTCTTGATGTAGAGGTGGACTCTCAGGATGGCGTGGGATATCCCCTCCATTTTGGCGTCAACTTGAGAGCTATTTTTGAGCTTATGGGAGTTGATTTCAGAGAAAACCAGTGGCACCATCGTGTTTCTCGCGAACTTTTACGTCAGTATCAACAGTCAAATCGCAAATTCATCTTACATGCAACATCTCCATTTCATACTGGAAGAATGGCTTCTCATTTCAATCGAATACAATGTGGAGAGAAAAAGGAATCGTGCAGCACCTATATTGATATTTACCGTGGATTTCAGGCGACATCTAAAGAAGGTTCCCTCCTAGAGTTTTCCATCTTAAGCCGAAAAATCGAGCGAACCAAATAAACCAGACTAAGGACCGTACCTATTAATTGTTGGTCTTTATAAACCTTCTTTCCTGAGTGAGACGGTTTTTTTTACAAATATATTGCTCATAATATTATACGAAGGAGAAGGTAAAGTTCGTTTGAGAGCCGGTCCAATCATGGGGCTCATTACGGATGAAGTTTAACTCCGATAGTGACGTAATTCCGCTTGACTCGCAGCTAATGCGTTTTTACCCATGCAGAACGGTTGCATTTATGGATTTATGCTAAATCGAATCGGCTTCTAAAGTTTTCCACAGCAGATACTCTTCATTTAAATAATTACGTGAAATTATGACTCTTCAACGAGCTACCCGCTATGAGAAATGTCGAAATAACTCTCTAGCCTCTAGAAGACGAGGGTCATCCTGATGCCTGATTAAGCGTCCTTTTTTCAAATTGTTTTAATGAACGTATCACCGTATCACGGAAAGATTTTTGGGGGAAGAGAAACTACGAAAGAAAACGAGAAAGAACGAATAGTACAAAATTACCACCACAAGTCTGATCAGTTAAAAAAAGTCAAGAACTCTCGTCGCGTCCAAAAGCGCCTAAAAAACTACGTGAACTTCAGATTTGTGGTGTGTTTCTTTTCCTTTCAAGGGTCCAGGAATATAATTGGTCTTACCTGGTCTGTAATGTTAAGTGCTACTTGAAAGGGTTTGCGTGTGAAGAAGGAAGATTCCACACTTAAATGATAAAATCATAGTTTATACGGATTTCTAGATTATTCAATCCACATGGCTCATGACTGGATTAAAATGTTCAAATTTTAGAGTATCCTCAGACCGTGTAGTTTATTCGACAATTATTCTGCCATGCTAAGGAACAACGCCGTATGAACCTTCTGGCGTTTCCAAATTTCCTGTGATATAACACGAATTTCCTGGTAAACTTATGAATATTCTCCATCCAATTTTTCACATAATTTTATTCGCAATGTCACCTAAAGTTCCTAAAAATTTTAAGTAAAAATAATATTTGTAACTTTCCTAAGAAATGTAAACTTTATCGTAGGAAATGAGGCGATTCGCGAATGTTCATACGGCGTTCTTCCTTAGCACGGCAGTATTGCAGGCGTTGAAGGAAAATCCAAGTCGAACACTCGGGCCAGTCTTATCAGCTGCGCGAAACATTTCCAGATGTTTCGATTTGGCGGACTTACCGATGCTGGCCGATTAGGTAATTGAAGCGATTTGAATATCAGCGCGAGAGTTATTACGCGATGAATTCGCGGTTACGCGCTCCGCACACCGGGAGTATTCCCCGATACCAAATCGTGAAAAAATAGAGAATAATTTCGCGGAATCAGAGTTCATCTCGCCGCACAGTGGATTGAGTCAATTTGATAGGTCGGACATGAAATTTTTGAAATAAAGTGCAAATTTTGATGTTTATCTCGTCACATTTTAAATTTCATGGGGTGCTTTTACAAGAAGATTGTACAAGGAAACTCTTTCAACCCCATTTTAGAACCTGAAAATTTTGCCTAAACGGAGTTATAAGCGTTTAAAGTTTCCAAATTTTGTCCGACCTCTCCCATTGACCCGGTCGACTGTGCGCCGCAACAGTTGCTGCTTTTTCGGGGCGCTGTAAGTGATAGGAGGAAAACTCAACATATCCGAGAAAGAGCTGGAATAGATCTCATCAATGTACGCAAAACTTCGGTATGGACTTGGTTTCCTGCGTAAAGGGAAAATAATATTCGAGGGGATGTAGCGGAACGATACTGTGCTGATTAGATCAGTTTTGCCGAACTCGGCCCACGTTCTGAACCGGCGAACTTTAGGTCTACTTTCCTTTACCTCTTTTTTTTCGCAGAATGGTCGTGCTCGAAAAGTAGGTATGATGTGTTGACATCCTTTCTAAGTTTTAATACCATTATAGCCTTTTTTTTATATGATTCATCGAATACGTTGGTTTGTAAAATCGAAATGATGTTTATTTATTCGATCGACAAATCGAAGAATTCTATTTAAAATATCAGGAAAATATAAGAAATATCTGAGTTGCCGGCAGTCTCAAAAGCCGCGATTGTCAGGGAGAGTCAGAGTATTTGCGCCAACCGGAAAAATTCAGGGAAAGTCAGGGAATTTGTGGGAGAAGTCAGGGAATTGCTAACACATCTACTACTCATTATATCCACTAATCCTCCAACTTTTTACTCCTCTGGCCCTTTTTAAGGCTTGTTATATTTGACCCTGCCACTGAATGCCTATATCATTACTTTGTTCTCTAATCAAGAAATGTCTAAAATTTAGCGAAAGTCAGCGTATTAGAAAAATAGTGATTTGAAAAACAAAACAATTTTGTCTAAGTTTAGCTAAAGTTCGCGTATTTAAATTTAAAAAAAAGTGTAAATTTTATTCGAAGGTTAGGGAATTAGACAATTTTGGAATCAGGGATAAAGCAAAAGTAGTTAGGAAAACCTCAGGGAAAGTCAAGAAATTCGAAGATAAATCAAGTATGGCAACCCTGGAATACCCAAAATGAAATTTTCGTATACCCCCGGGTTAAATTTTCGGATTTGAAACCCGGGGCCGCTCGGATGCGAGGGCACGTTGTCGCATCTGTCCGAAGTATGGGTGCCTCGTCGAGGAACAAACCTGCTCATTAAAAACACTATTGACACAAAATACAGGATACAGGACCGCGGAGGCGCAAGGCACATGCGCGCGGCTGCATAACGTCTAGTCGGACCCTGCCCTCGCGCGGCTACACCAGACGACGTCCCGCTTTGACGTGGTGCCTGTCGACGACGCCTGCGATCCCCGTGCGTGCACAAACGCCGCGCCAGAAGCCATGAAGCACACTAATTGTCGCACGAAAAATGACAAGGAGCGATGAGCCAGCAGAGCCGCAATCGACAGGGTTGCAAGTTTCATAGAGCCTTAAATTCCCTCGTCTCGCCAGTGATAGGGCGTGACGTGTTTGAAAAGTCAGGGGAAATGTTGAAGGGTCTGGTTGGGGAAAGACGGGGAATTTTACCGGGAAATTTTGATCTTTTTTCCTCCAAAACATCGCCTCTTTTCAATTACAAGAGTCTTCGCGCTTAAAATTTATCATGAAAATAAATTTGTACGAGAAATCGTGCTCACAAAAGTGAAATAAAATAAAATGAAAAATCAGAGATTTTCACATTCAGAATCCTGAGAGGTTCGAAAAGTCCAAGCAAACTTATCGCTCTGAAAAAAGAAATCTTCCGACAACACACGGAGGACAATTACTGGAGCTGCTACAGGAAGAACGTTTTTTGATAATTTTACTTTCACCGGATATATTTTTGAGACAACTGAAATTCCCGTTCCCTGAGGGTATTCCAATTATCGTACCAAGAAATCTGGTTATACTTAAAGGGCATTTCGATAATAATAATAATAAAAAGAAAAAAATCTGAAAAAACGCTCCTCGTATTTGAATCAGTATGCATAAGTTGGGTTTCTCCCGGAAGGCGACGGCGTGGACGTCCTGTGAAAGGTTGACGACAAGGGATAGAGGAGGAGATCAGAAGGTGCCACTTGCCTGATGATCTCCGGGAGGATAGGGGGCAATGGCGATTGGGGGTCTCAGAGCGCGAGGCGGCGCTGTGAAAGCGACTTAATGTATGTATGTATCAGTATCTTACTCAGTATGTCCTTTCATGCAAGCAAGGCTCATGCAAAAATGGTCTTGTTCCCTTTTGAAAACAACTGATTCATTCATCGTTTCCCATATTTTGATCGTCTTTTCCGGCAACGCTGCACCACGCAGGTGCCCCGAAATCCTCGCTCGGAATTGGGGTACGAATCCGTAGCCGCGGGTTAACGAGACGGGGCGCTTACGCTTACGTAACAGGCGTAACGCATTCATCAATGCAGCGAGGGGTCCCTCAACGACACGGTATGTCGCGACGCACCGGGGACTTTCGGCCGCGGTGGCCTCGCCTTCCGACTACAATTATTAATTAACGCCTGCATTTCGTGTGCTTCCAGTGGGACACCCCCGCACCCCTCTCAAGCCGCGGCACTGGCCCGCATATCTGCGCGGGAGGGGAAGGGGTTGCTCCCCCTGCGCGACACACCGAGCTGGGGATGAACGCAGTATTTAACACACATTTAGAAGGGTGTCAAATTTCCTTCGGTAAATGTTTGTTATTTCCATGTCGATACGGTTTTTTTCCTTTGTACGGCATTACTGTTCCGTGCTAAGGAAGAACGACGTATGAACCTTCAGGCGTTGCCGAATTTCCTTTAAGAAAATACAAATTTCCTTTTGAACCCGTAAATATTTTTCTTGCAAATTGTCAGATAATTTTGCTCGTAATCTCACAGAAATTCCCTGAAAAGTTCAAGGAAAAATATTCATAACTTTCCTCCAAAATTTACATTTTATTGAAGGAAACTTGGAAACTCTCGAATGTTAATATGGCGGTTTTCCTTAGTTCGGCAGTGCTGTAAACTGTCTGCGTTGAGTAAAAACGTCCTTTGGACATTCGAGTACTGCCTCTGCCAAATTTCCTCCTTTACGAGTAATTCTGGTCGGTCTTTCTACCCTGACAATTTGTGAGTGTTTAAGGAAAGTAGACATTTTCAGCAAGCATTAGGTTACCAAGTGTGTTGTTTGATTTTTGTCGTATGAAATAATAAACGAATCACTAGTGTGCGCTTTTATATTTGTTCCAGGTAAGCATGGAGTTGGAAACTTAATCTAGCCAGGCCTTGTTCGTCGTGAGTAAATTTAGTCGATCACAACTTTTCACTCGTATTATAGCTTTCTTCAGCTGTACTAGACGAATATTGGAATGGCTTAAGCAAGTATTTAAGAAGGAATTAAGGCAAACTTTTTTTCGGGTATCTGAGTCGGGCCCCTTTTCACAGATCCGATCACAATATTGTGAATCAACAAGACTTTTTCGCATATCTACAATAGCAAGCTTGGTCTCTAGCTTACTCAGAGATTTTAACGCAGAGTAGAAAAGTTAGATTGGGCAGAACACATAATGCAACTTTGTCGACTTCCAAGTCGGTAAAATTGCATATCCACGAAATGAAAGTGAACGTGAACTCTTTTCGGCTGACTCAGAGAGACTTTAACGCAGAGTAGAAAAGTTGAATGGGGCGGAAGACGTGATATACATATTTTGACTTCCCAGAAGTTATAAGTGCGTATGCGTATCCAGAAAATAATGGAGATCATGGTGTTCTATATCATCCCAACTTCCAGCTCGTGTAACTGAACTTATAAAGATCAAAAAATCGATTAAGGAAGTTTGGTATGTGAATCGAACTTTCGGTTATTCGAATAGAACAATCGGTTTTTGTCCTCGAGATAGAACGCGCATTTTTTATGAAAACTCATGGCACGGATGTCGATATTTTGTAGAAATCAGTGCGAATTCACTATTCTACACTAAACTAGCGCGAAATTGTTGAATTTTCGGAAGAAATAATCACGAAAGCGTTGAATTTTTGACAAATTTAGACTCCGAAACGTGGCAATGCAAACATATTCGCGGGCACCGAACTGGCAAACCCTGATCCTCCGCTCCGCTCTGCTCGGATCTCGACTCCCATGATTCTCAGTTGAGTGCGATGCGTGCCCGAGGGAAAAAATTGAGTCCTCTCATCTCATCGTCCGGTTGACAAATTTCTCCACCAGGGCGCATGAAAAAACATCGCTCTGCAAGTTTGATTTGGACGTATTTATGCTAAAAGGAACTATGTGCATAGGAATTGCGCGTGTCATGGTTCTTTTCAGCATAATTACGTACATTTTTCGATCGCACAACGCAGCGGTGACGTCGGGAAAACGTCGATTTGGCGCCGCGGCGACGTTACTCTGCTGATACAGCTCATGCTGAGCGCTGATGCAACGCGACGCCACGCAACGATTTGATTATTTAATGGCATTATCGCATTGCTGACCACCGCGGCGCTGCCGGGTCGGCGCTCCCCGAATTTCCCACCGGTTTCGCCAAGTTTGAGCGTCGTTGTATCGCCGCATAGTGGATCGAGTCGATAGAAGATGTCGGACAAAATTTGGAAACTTTAAACGCTTATTACTTTGTTTATACAAGACTTTAAGGTTCTAAAACGGGCTCCATTGGTTTATTCGTGTTTGCTTCTCGAAGCACACCTTGAAAGTTAAAATTCGACAAAATTAACACCAAAATTTGCTGTTTTATTCAAAAATTTCATGTCCGACCTCTCTCATTGACTCGATCCACTCGTGCGCCGTCTTCCGCACGAAGAAACGTAACTCCTCTCCACGGTTGCAAAATTGACTTGAAAAATGCAATTTTTTTCTCGAATGTACGGGGTGCAATTTGTGTCCAAAATTTTGATGATTTGTGCGCGAGATCAGAGGAAACTTTCAGTAAGAAATGTGGAAGATTCTCCGCGTAAAGATGCAAGATGCGAGAAGAATTTGTCAACATTGAAATGTGGTTATGTTCTTTCGTGATAAAAACGACGACGTGAGCAAGCGGGAAACTGCAAGAGGAATTGAGACGATCATTTTCCCGATCACGTAAGGGCAAACATTGTGAATGCGAGGAAAGCAAGAAAACCCGATTTATTCGCTCTGATGACAATTTTTGAATTCCAATGTATTTTCTTCTGAAAAGACTATTTTGAAATCAGACATGATTGATTATACCAAAGAATAAAAGAAAAAACAACCTCTCTACCGCCAAAATAGAGGTTTGCGCTTACGTGATTTGGAAATAATCGGTTCAATTTTGTTGGATAATACACGCTTTTTTTGACGAAATTTATTCTTGTGAGGACGAATCTGCGTTATCGAAAAAAGCAGTGACGCTAAGATTTTCAAATTCCAATTTAAGTAAACCGAACTAAATTCTTATATTTTAAAATGAGAGCCATGAGAGTGCGGCAAGAGCTCAAGAATTGACGTAATTTCAGACTACACAGCCGTAAGTGTACATTTTGCCGCGGAAGAACTATACTTACTGCCAGAACCGGACTTGTGGAAAAAAGCCCGGATTGTGTACACTTCTGAAGAGCTCGGGCCCTGGGGAATAAAGGGGGGGGGGTACAAGGTATGGAATAACCCCCAGGAAGACCGTTGGGTGTTTTCATCCCCAAGGTGGAGGGTCGCGGCAAGGCACCGAACAAACCTCTAATCGAACAGATCTTGGGTGGGAGAAAGCAGCCGTGATTTTTGTAATTAATGTCCTCGTTAACACCCCCGAATCGGGAGTCAAAAAATAATTAATGAGAAACGCTATCGGCTCCAACGACTGGTGATAACATAATCATATCGCAAGTAAAGTGGTCGAACCGCACTCTTAAAAATAGCCGAGGTCTTCTGAACAGCAACTGCCACTTTCTACTGATTAGAGGACTCTCTGTTATCTCGCCCGGTATCGTCAGTGTTATCTCCCGCTGGGAGGTCCCCCCCCCTCTGTTTTTTGTACTCTCGTTTTTTAAGAAGATGTACATTTTAGCCGCTTCGTCATCGTCGTTCCTGCAATTGACCCATGACCGGAATGATGCGATAAAAAATGGATAAATCGATTAGATCGAGCTCCTACAGTCTTGCACGTGTTTGGGATTTGCAATTCAATTGATTTGGGGGAAGGGGATGGTTTTTAAAGAAAAACTGGGTTTTCTACAATTCTGGTAGGAGGAAGGACATGACACTAAATTGACTGAATTTTGCAATTTGGGGCTATAAATTCTGGCTCATCTGAAAAAACCCTTATGCGCATGAGGAAACTTATGGCACATACGTTGTTTTTAAACCGGGCCGGAATTTATAGTTCCTGATTGCAAAATGTAGTCCAAATTGAAGTAGTTTTTGCGAAGTAAACAATATTGGCCAGCCTTTTTTTTTTTTATCCAATTCTACTGGATTTTTCTGAAACAATTTCCATGAAAATATAGCTTTCAACCAAAATTTTCAAAAATTTGTGTGAGCTAAACGAAAATGATCCTACGCCACCCGAGGGTATAGGGGCTTCTCTAAAAATAATTCCGGGTTTTCTCCAATCCCCGAGGGAGAAAAAAGCACAACACTTATTTAACTCACGGATTGTTTTTTTGCGAAATATACTGTATTAACCAGACTTTCTTTTTTTTTACAATTCCGTTGGATTTCCTTTGAAAAATGTTCGTGAATATATACCGTTCCATCAAACTTCCCAAAAATTGTTGTGAGCTCTGATTATGAAATTATATCAAATTGTTCAAATATTTGTTGAGCCTGTGACTGAATTTTTATTATATATCGTCAAATTCTACATCGTCAAAATTATCTGAAAAGGGAGGCAAAAGGCAAAGGCAACATTCCGGTCCTAAATTCCTGCGAGTCACACCTCGCTATATCCAATTGTTGGCTCAGCATTTTTTAACAGCAGTAAACGAAGCTTGAATGATCGATTATCGATCTTTCCCCATTTGAAGCTACAGTAAAGAATCGATTATTAAGGTGTTAATTGCGAACATCCTGTTTATCGATCCTTTTCCATAAGTTTAAAAAGCGGATCAATCGATACATCGCAAAGCAGGCCACGCTACTGTTTTATAGGTACACCGAATCGGCGTGTAAATATACAAATCGGTGATCGGTGAATGCTCTGCTTTAAAGATTGCCCTTTTCATTGCTAGAGCAGCTCCATCGCTGCTGCAAGATCCAATGTTCCTAAGCCCAATTGAGCCGTTTAAATTCTGATTTTTAATTCCATCAGGCAACACATGTGTGCATACACTAGGGTGTATACACAAGTGTGAAAAGATGAACGTTCAGGCACCCTCTCGCCTTGGAGAGATGGGATTTAAACATAGTTTGTCATCTCGCCGTACTTACATTTAGAAAATACCTTCAACCTTCACAGTCCTAAGGGTATGAACACTAAGGGAATATTTTTGATCGTTCGGTCGTTTTCGGCCGCTTTTTGACTTTAAAAAAAAAAAAAATCATAAAATTCTCGCCGTACTTACATTTAGAGTATACCTTCAACCTTCACAGTCCTAAGGGTATGAACTCCAGCGGAATTTTTTTGATCGTTCGGTCGTTTTCGGCCACTTTTTGACTTTAAAAAAAAAAAAAAAAAAAAAAAAAAAAATTCATAAAATTCAAAATGTTAGAAAACGAGGTTCTATTTGCTTGTGTCATCGTGTACCTCACTCAAATTACATACCTCTTACTTATTAAAGCGTATTTACTCAGTTTTGAAACCAATTTCATGCATTGCCTACATCCGGAAATGAATCTTTCCGACCTAGACCTCCATGATGGGTTACAAATATTAGCCTCCACTTTTTCTAAATCCGTAAGGTCTCCAATAGGACCCAGAGTGTCCTTACTCTCCCTGCAAAGGAATTCTATAGGTTGTCATCTCGCTGTCATTACGTGTATACGTTCTAATAATCGATCCATTCATGCGACAGTGCGGAAGTATACTTTTAAAGCCACTCCACCGTCGATGCTCGAAAATTCGAGGATTTTTTCATTACCCTCTTCAGCGGTTCAACATGTGACCGTGTTGATCCAGTGATCTCGTTGATCGCTAGGTGACTTCAGTGTGACGTCACGAGGTCAAGATGACGTCATCGCTGCAGTCTGTTTACACTACCGAGTCTACTGGGGGCAAAATCGCGAATTGGAGAATGTCCGCGATCGTTGAACTCTGGTCAGTCACTTATTCAGGTTAAGTTTGTTTTCTCTCTCTCCCGAAATAACTATCGCTGCGTCGGCACAACAGCAGACATTTTTGCTATTGTATCGATGGCCTAAGCCTAAAAATGCGTACTTCCTCTGCGACGTTAGAAATTTCTATTTTTTAAAAAAAGAAAACGATTGTGGAACTGTTTCTCTCATTCAATGGATTTTCAGTGGTCCGAGAGCAACGATTCTCAGCATGAAAATATAACCAAATCGCAGGAAAAATATGTACGGCTGTATTTATTACAAGAGAATGTTTTTGTGGATTATTTTGAAAATCTTGAGAATTTGATTCGCAATATGCAGAAAAGTCACTGAAATTTGCACAAAAAGCCGCTCATCATGTAAAAAAATGAAACTGCCCAATTAAATTTGACAATAGTTAATGTGGCTTGGTTCCTCTCTGCATAACGCGGTCCATATAATACTTGACGAAACCAAGGAGTTTTGTGCTCAGGTCATTCCGAAAAAATGACCCAAATGTCCGAATGACCCAATCTGCCAAAATACATGTGTTTAAATGGGAAATGCTGCCTGATGACGTCACAAGACGCCAGATCTTCTCACTATTAAATGTATTTTTTTTGCAATTTCCCTTTTCTGGAAAAAATATGAAAAATACTGCGAACGCAGCTCACCAAGGACTCTCGGAAGTAAGAGTAAAATATTTCCGTGGAAAATCTCCATTCGGACGACTCTAAAAATAATTGCGAACAGTTCCAGTGAGTGGGTGGACGAATGCAGTTGACGTGAACCGAGCGCAAGATGCCGAGGCGAAGGAAGAAATTCAACGAAGCGGACGGATCGGCGCGGGTCGGAGCCGTTTTGAAAGGGCGCCGCGCCGGTTTCGTGTTAAATAATACTCGGAACTAGGCCAAAGTATGATATAAAGAAACAATTTGAAAGTTGCCCCAGTCCGGCTCGAAGCTCCTCCAAGGGTCGTGCAACTCTTCTCCAAGACTTGTCCAGCCCCCGGGCCCCGCTCAGGCCGGAACCCGCGTTGCCGTTATTGACAACTTTTTTTTTAGTTTTTTCTCCGAACATTTCGAGACCGGTGCGGTATTTAGGTCTCAGATTCGTAAGAAGAACGCTGGATGAGCCTTCGGTCCTTGCCAAATTGTGTTCGATAAAAGGAAGACCCACTGAAATACTTATACTATACTAGGGTGTCTACAGGTCCCAAAAGTCCTAAAAAAAAGTCCAGAATTTGCTTGACCGGTCCCGAAGTCACGAAGAAGTCCGGAAATTTAACTCGAGGTCCCGAAAAATTTAAAAATTCACGGTTTTCGCGAGTCAAAGTGTAGTTGTTACGTAGAAAAAATGTCCCCGATTATACATACATATCATGGATTCTTTTAGTCATCAGCAATTTTCATAAAGATTGACTCGATTTCCATTAAAATTAGTAGTAAGTGTAGACCCTGACTTGGCAAAAATACTCCAAGGGTCCTGAAAAAGTTCTGAAAAGGTCCCAAAAAAGTCCTGAAATTGGTTTTCTTAATCGTGTAGACACCCTGTTAGATGGTTTTCCTGCAGGGTTTTCGTGGGGTTTAGTGGTTGTAGCGCTTGCTCTATGATTGGGAGGTCCCGGGTTCGATTCCCGGCTCGGTGACCCGAGTTTGATGGTCCTAAACAACGGTTCCCTGGGGCTGGCTCAGTTAGGGACTTGGGGAGGGGGGCATCAGGGACTGTAAGCGTGAGATTATCCCCCCAGGGATATTTGAAGTAAGTAAAAAAAAAAAATCAGAGAATTTTATTTGTGATCGGATGTACATTGTACAATATTGAAAAATTCACGGGAAAATATTCGTGACTTTCCATCGAATTTAATATCCATCGGGGAAGTAGAAAATGAAGCCTTTTCAAAGGGTTCTCAATAGATTTCTGTATGTGCTGAAAAAAGCATGTGTAAGTTTCACTGTTTTCATAGCCGGTTGGCCGCAAATATTTAGCCGCGAACTTTGTTTACGACTCAAATCATTTAAGCGCCGACAAGAAATATTCAGGCGCATTCTGTGCTTGGCGCCTGTCGGATTCGATCACTGCCCCTTAGTCCATGTCTGTAACAGCCACCCATCTCACCCAATAGCGTCGTTCCATTTTCTCTTCGTCCTCTTTGTCCATCGCTTTTTTCACCAATTTCAATAATCAGTTCGCAGAGTCTACGATCCCACACACCTCGGGGAGCTTGTCTATGCTCAAATCTATCACTATAACAGCCACTCGTCTCACCCAATTGCTTCGCTTAATTTTCCCTTCGTCTTCTTTGTCTATCTCTTTGTCTATCACTTTGTCTATAAATTTCGATAACCAGTCCACAGAGTCCACGATCCCACACATCTCGCAGAGCTTCGAATCCCGAAAATCCGTATCTCGGGTCAGGGTCCTCTACCCTCCTCTCTCCTCTCATCGTCGTGTTAATAAGTCCAATTAGTAGCCAAGCCGTTAAGTTTCCACCACCCGACCCGACCCGACCCGGGCCTAGCAACAAGTGTTCCCATCTTGCGTACCCTCTCCCCGCCCCCTTACCCTCGCCTTCCTGGGATCCCCGGTCCCTGCCGCTATCTCCGCCGTCTTGGGAGAGTTTATCGCGGGGGAATGCCGCTCCCTCCCTCCCCCGTCCTCCGGGTTCTGGAGTCAGCCCCGATAACCCGCACCAGAACCCTCGGTTCCTCTGTCAACAAGTGTGACTGTTCCAGACTGCGGCCCCCCCCTCAACCGCCCCCCGCCAACCCCCCTGTGCGTCCATGGTCGCTCCCGCTGAGACTCGCACTTTGCTTCTCGACACTGCTTGCATATCAACAGCGTCGCCGCTGTTGCAATCCTTCTAGGTTTTTCAAAGTTTTTTCAATCGTCCGTAAATGAAGCTGTCCAGTTCATGAAAAGTAATTTTTTAATTTTTTGGAAGAAGGTAAAGCAAGTATTGCGCTTTCGAAATAAAAGTCGAAGCACCCGTTTATGACGTCATCGGTGTAAGGGAACGACACCATTGAAGGCGTTCCCTCGTGGCGTCATTGGATAGCACGTGAAGAAAGGAGTATTTTGATTTTTAAAGTTTTCTGATAGTGATGGTGGTTATTTTGACCGGCTAACTATCTACATGTGTTTCCGAGAAAATCCAGAGGGCAGCATACCGAGAAAAATGGGATTCATTACAACATAGCGAACCGTAAATTTCACAGTTTGTTGTTGCACGGAAGACATGTCTCGTCGCTAGGTCGAATTGAAGAGCTTCCTTCAGAAGGGCATACTGTAAATTATAGGTCTACGTTTTGAAAATCAGTCGCGCATCTTCGGAAACACATCGTCAGGTTTTTATGATAACCTGACGCTCCTTTGCGGAACAAGAGGCCAAAACGTGCCCAGTCGCCCTATCAAAACGGCAAATGCGTTTTCCTGAAAGCAACATTTTTGTCAAGCACAGCTTTGTATGGGCAGACTCTTCAATTTTAACACTAGCTAAGTCTCCGTATCACATAAAATTTTTCCGGTAGCCGCAACTCAGAAAGTCTTCAACGTCTTACAAATCTTCGTCCCTCCCACAAAAGAACGTAAATACATATCAACGTTGCAATTTCCCCTCACAGATTCCATTTTTTCAATGAGAGTCATGGGCTTCTCTATCTAAAAAATTCCACTAATTTTTCTTCTGACGTCATGCAAAAATCCGACAAATTCTCGACTAAATCTGCGCAGGTACAGTTCTGCACCGGAAAAAAAAACACATTGGATCTAGAGTCCAGACTCTTAAAAACATTGACTCGAAAAAATACTCTCGATTCAATCAGATTTTTGCTCAAATCAAAAGGAAATCCGCTCAAATTAAGAGGTTTGGTTCTCGATTTAAGCAAAAATCCGATTGAATCAAGAGTATTTTTTCTTGTCGATGTTTTTAAGAGTCTGGACTCTATATCCAATGTGTTTTTTTTTCCAGTGTGTAAAAAATTAAATTGTTCCGAGTCAATTTTAGAACTTCAGAATAAAGTTACGTTCCTTCGTCCAAGAGGCGATGAAATGATCGAGCATCTTTAGTCGGTCTTTTTCTCTCCTTCCAAAATGAACCCATGCGAATGTCGATTCAATCAGATTGCATTGGTAGGTAGGTGAGAAACATGAATTCATATGAAGTTAAAGAGTGCCAGAGACGTCGCCGGGCAGATTGAAGGCAGGCGAGCGTCCTTCGCTTTAAAATTCACAAGCGGGAGGCAGTGGGAGCGAATATCGTAATTTCTCACCCGATGCAATAATCCCTTAATGCACCTGTTGGAGCCGGTTCTTTTTTTCCCCTGGCAAGCTTGTGCCAAGAAGCACTCTTCCAGTGGCGTGGCGTGCTTTGCGATACCTATATCGATTGATATGCTACTCAAACCTATGAAAAAAGATCGATTACCAGGGTGTTCGCAGCGAACACCTTAGTAATCGATTCTTTACCATAGCTTCAAATGGCGAGATATCGATAATCGACCATTCACGCCACGCCACTGCACTCTTCGTTGGCGCAGTGATTAGTCGTGTCAATCCACTGACCCTGAGATTGTCGGCAAAGGGGGGGGGGGGG
>NW_017566800.1:1626866-1683166 GCF_001854935.1 Bemisia tabaci
GTGGGGGTGGGTCAGAGGGTAAACACCCCGGTGTCTTCTTTCGGGGTTGTCATGTTGATGCCTCTGTTCACACCTTCGAAATTTTCGTGACGAAGTAGCTCTCGCGATACTCCTGTGATCGATGACTTTGGAGCCAGGGGGCCTATCCTAGTAGCAGTGACTGTTAAAGTTGTTAAAATTTACGAGTTAGTCTTTTTGTTGTGACTTATTTAGCTAAAATTTCAGTGAATTTTAAGTTTAAAAAGTGTTGAAAAAAAAATTGGCATCAACATTTTGTTAAATCCTGAAAATCACCGTGCTTATCCCTGACGCCAAGTATACAAATTAAACTGCTAAATATGCCCCGTAAAAAACCTAAAATCTCTTATACATTTTTTGTTGGAATAAAGATAGTAAAATGAAGTATTGAACCACTTTTTAAAGTGTAAGGTGGTACTTTTACTTTTAAAAACAAGGAAGTCTCTTGATTTGGATCATTTAACAGTTTTTTTAAAAAAAGTTTTCTCTTCAGTTTTTCTTCCAACCTTGTTTTATTAGCCACTGCTACTAGAGTATTACAGCGCCCTGCCTATTCTCCTCTGAGATGCCTATTTTTGCCTAGATGGGGCGAACAATAGGAAAAATATGCACAAGTTCAGTGAATAGATACGCTCATCGGGAAAAATTAAACATGAGAAAATCACTCAGAAACTCTAAAATTTCACCGCGGACGTGGAACTGTTATTCCTTGAAAAGGGACATGAAAATTTAGACGACGGTTGCCGTTGGAAGAAATTATTAGGGTCAAAATTTTATGGGTTCAAAATCCTTCGTTTAAAATTCCCGTGGGGAAAGAAGATTGAGTGAAAAAGACAGGAAGGTCCGTGGATGTGCAGATGAGGAAAAATTCAAAACACAACGAGCGCCATCAAGTGTTGCTGAGACTGAGCAATCAAGTAAAATCTAGTGCACTGAAAATTTCAATTCCTATCATCGAATTAAGAACGAACGAATTTTAGAGAAAATTCCACAAATCCAGGAACCAAGAACATGCAGGGTGTTTTTTTTTTTTTTTTTTTTTTTTTTTTTTTTTTTTTTTTTTTTTACCACCGTAATGTCTCTCGGAAATCAGTCACCGCGTTCCTGCACGTACCTGAGTCCTGAGTGATTTCGAATGGCAATTAATATCTTATCATAACCCCCAAGCGAAGTCATAAAATAATCTCGTGTCGTAAATCAAAACATAAAATATTTCTGTATCACCTGCAGTGTTCTCAGAACGATTTTATGTCCCACGATTGAGTGCAGTGATCTGAGATTTTGAAGTGAGCGAGATAATGTCGTGCGAAAGAGAGTGATGAGGAAACGGGACTTGCTGTCTCTCACCTGTCTCCCTGGCAAAATTTGTCGACAATAACTCGAATTTAACTAAAAATTAATTCAATTTATCTGAGTTTCGTACAAGGTCATGAACTAATTATTTAATTTTTGTCTTTGTTGCAGGTGAGATTGAATTTTGGTGTGAAAGTTATTATTCGAAGCTCCCGTGGTGACTGAACAGAATCTGTCTGGGTAACTCATCACTATGTTCCTATCTGGTAGCCCGTGCACCACTTAACATCCTCCCATTTTTTTTTTTTTTTTTTTTTTTTTTTTTTTTTTTTTTTTTTTTTTTTTTTTTTTTTTTTNTTATCATAACCCCCAAGCGAAGTCATAAAATAATCTCGTGTCGTAAATCAAAACATAAAATATTTCTGTATCACCTGCAGTGTTCTCAGAACGATTTTATGTACCACGATTGAGTGCAGTGATCTGAGATTTTGAAGTGAGCGAGATAATGCCGTGCGAAAGAGAGTGATGAGGAAACGAGACTTGCTCTCTCATCTGTCTTTCTGGCAGAAGTTGTCGAAAATAACTCGAATATAACTAAAAATTGATTCAATTTATCTGAGTTTTGCACAAGGTCATGAACTAATTATTTAATTTTTGTCTTTGTTGCAGGTGAGATTGAATTTTGCTGTGAAAGTTATTATTCGAAGCTCCTGTGGTGACTGAACAGAATCAGTCTGGGTAACTCATCACTATGTTCTTATCTGGTAGCCCGTGCATCACTTAACATCCCCCCATTTTTTTTGCGAAAAACCCTTCGAAGCTTTTCTGTACAGATTTATTGACTAGTTAAGGGGAGAGGGGGACAGTCATGCTTCGTACAGCTTATTTCTAAATGACCTTTTATACAACTGTTCAGAAAGAGTAATCCATTTCCATCCATTTCTTCAGGACTGGGTGGCGTTACGAGCAGGGGCGGAACGGGCTCCTCGAGTAACTACACTTCCCTGCTGAGGAGAAACGCCATATGAGCATCCGAACGTTGCCAGCTTCCCTCTCAGAAATTTATATTTTTTGGGGAAATTTGAGAATGGTTCTCTTCCAATTTCTCGGATTATTCGGACTGCATTTTGCAATTTGGACCTATAAATTCTGACTCTTCTGGAAAAACACTTATGTGCGTAGGCATAATGGCACACACGTTGCTTTTAAACCGGGCCAGAATTTATAGTTCCACATTGCAAAATGCAGTCCATTTCATTCGCAATTTAATCTCAAAGTGTCTGAAGGTTTCAAGGAAATATAATCATAACATCCTCACGAAACATATTTTATCGAATGTAAATTTGGCAACATTTGAATATTCCTACGAGGTTTTACCTCAGGAGGGCATTGCGCGCGCATGTTCTTGATCATGTAAGCTCGTCGGTTTCTCAAGTTCCGCCTCGTTACGTTATCACCGTCTCTGTGTTATCACCCAAGCTCTCTCTATCTATAGCGGGCTGATTATTGAAATTGATCGACGAAGCTATAGACCAAGAAGAAGAAGGGAAAATGGAGCGATCCTATCGGTTAAAACGGATGGTTATTATAGACTACGAGTGAAGACAATGGACCAACTGGATTGCATTTTGCAAAAGGGAACCATGAGCATTCCAATGCTGGTGCAACTTTCTTTACCTTGCCAATATAAACTGATCATCTAAACAAATTGTAGCTTTACTCCCAATAAACTATAAATTCAAGACGAAAATTACCATTGTAAATTTAATGTTTTGTATAATGTCAGTATTTTGTTGCGAAGAATGTAAATTGTACAATCCTAGCAACATTGGAATGCACTTGGTTCCTTTTTGCAAAATGCAGTCCAACTATAGGGTCACTTGCGGGTTGCCGTTAGTAGTCTTTACCTCTTTTGTCTATTGCAACCATCACTTCCACCAATACGATCATTTCATTTGTCTTCTATGTCTATCGCTTCGTCCATTAGTTTCAATAAGCAGCCCGCTGGAATCGATTCGTTCTGTTGTAAAGATCAAAAAGGCCAAGCGTATCTTGTTGGTCTTCATTGAATCTTTCAGTTCGAAACCGGCCCATCTCGGAAGTATGAAATTTTCAGGGGACGATATAAACTGCGCAACAGCCAGAAAAGGAGTAATTCCATCCAAAAAAATTAGCCTCGAAAAAATCCCGAGTCTGGTCGTTCTCGGACTGCGAGACGGGACGCTGACGTGGGGGTTCCGCGTCTTCCCTGGAAAATTCTAATACAATAGGCCCTCCCAGATTGAGTTTTAAGCAGTTTTAGCTTAAAGCCAACAATTCGCACATTATTTGCAAGTTGAAATTTTACGAATAATACCTCTTTCAGCGTAATTTTATTTTAGTGTATCGACTAGGTAAGTATTTATTTCTGCGGTTTTGAGAAACCTTTGGTTATATATAGTTCTGCCTTGAAACCATTTCAGCAAATTTTTAGGAGCACTTTATTTCCCTCCCCCCTTTCTCTCTTCTTTGCTTCTTGAGTCCGAGGGGGAGCTGGTGACCTCCCTTGGGTCCGCCGCTGAAACAGCATGGCTAAACTCGATCCAAGTGCGGAACAATCGGAAGCTTTTTTCAGGGGTGCAGAATCTTCCAATCCTCCACATTTTCACGCGCCCGCCGGCGCCGGTCGGCTTCCCACATTTTTCTCATCGGTTTTCCACAAGATTTCCCTCCGATCCAAAAAAAAATCACCTTTTGCTTCTGTTTTCTTTTCATTTTCGACTTCTTACCCCGCAAAATGTTGCCTCCTCCCACATTTTTGGGAGCTTTTCCATATGGGGGCGTGATGGAGCATTTTGTACATCCCTGATCTTTTCCCCTAGTATTAGTTGAACGTTTTTCTCATCGGTTTTTCACAAACTTTCCCATCTATCTGAAACAAGATGACCTTTTCCTTCTGTTTTCCTTTAATTCTCGTCCTCTAACCCTTCAAAATGTTATTTCCTTTGGCTTTTTGGGAGCTCTTCGAGCATTTTCTGCATACCTGCTTTCCCCCCTAGTGTCTGTTGAAAATTGGAATGTTATCTTTTTCCGTAGCCGTGTTGGAAATTTTCGCTGTGTTGAGAGTTATTCTTCTCGGTTGGAGAGATGAAGGAGCGAGCCGGCGAGGGTTTCGGGGAGTGTCGGGATTGGCGGGTGCGTGCGGATCGGCGGGCGATCGGCTGGCGATTCTTTATTTGGTGAGCGCGGTCGGCGTTCAAGGCGTCCCGGTATCCATGCCCGTTGTCGTTGATCATCGAACTCGTCCGTTCGCGTTTCCGCCCAGCCTCTTCCTCATTCGCGATCTTGACCTCGCCCTCGACCACGACGCGACGCGCCGCCACTCCGTCGTCGCACCGTCTCCACGTCCCGACAACGCCGCCACGCCCCCACCCACCGCCGCACGCGTCCCCATCAACCCGTTCAGGGTTTCACTATCAATTCACGGTTGCTACAGTCAGGGAAAACCGGGAAATGTCTGCAGGGTGTCTACCAGTCCGGAAATAGTACTGATGACTGAAATTCCGCTAGAAGGTCCAGAATTGTACTAATTTTTGTTGCAATTTGAGGGAGAAATTCAAATTTTTGACATTTTTCGAATTTTGCCTAATAGAGGTCCTGAAAAAGTACTGAATTTTTCTGTTGAGAAGGGACTGAATTTCTAGGTAATGTACCGAAAAAGTATTGTGCAAGTACTGATTTTTGGCCAGCTTGTTTTAGTAGACACCCTGGTCAGGGAATTTCTAAAAGGCAGGGAAAACCGGGAAATGTCAGGGAAAATGACGAAAACGTCAGGGAAAATTTGTTGAATCGCCTTCATTCGGTTACTAGAATGGGTTCGAGGTTGTGAATAACAATTTTGCCCGAAAACTATTTTCAATTATGCCTTCTTAACCATCCGTTACATCTTCAATTTTCAGGAAATTCCACCAAAATGTGTCAGGGAAATCAGGGAAATGTCAGGGAATTTCATCTTCTTAATTCTGTGGCAACCCTACAAAAAAGACGTAAGGAGTATGGAGTGAGTGATCCTATTGGTTAAAATAAGTGGTTCCTTTCGACTAAGGGAGACCCGATGGACTAACTATAGGGTCTCTCGTGGGTTGTCGTTAGTTAGTCCATCACCTACCTCTTTTGTCCATTTCATCTGCCCACTTCCACCAATAGGATCCCTCAATATCCTTTTTGTTTTCTTTGTCTATCGCTTTGTCTACCAATTTCAACGATCAGCCAGCTGGGGTTTTATAGCCAAGGTACTCACGTTTTAGAATTCTTCCAAAATTTGCTCCCCTCGGATCGTTGCGCCGAAGACTTAGCCCATGTAGCCTGTGTAGTATTCAATCGGGGAGAGATATATCTTTCCGTGAAGAAAATTCCTGAAAATCACAAAATAATGACGTTTTTTTGGCAAACATTGCTAGTCACAGGGAGCGGGTTAACGCGATCAGACATCCCTAAAATCGCCGGGAACCATCTCTTTGGTTACAATTTCAGGAATAAAATTGAAGGGGGGGGGGGGCTACATTTCTTCCAACCAACCCCCCCTCTCCCCCTTAGTCATGTCTTCTGCTAACGTCATGAACCCAAGTGGAAGCGGATCGTGTGACTCTGTGGTGGTGGTGGTGTGGTTAGGCAATGAGCGAGTCAACGACCTATCGAATCGGTTGCGTGTCGGTGTTATCTATTGTAAAAATTGTCGAGCTAGTGATTGCGGTCCCCTCCCCCCCCCCCCCCCCCCCCCCCNCACTTGCATTGTTTCAGGCGGAGCCAACTGCCGCGGTGCAACCTCAGCACCTTGCAGCGGGCCCTCCGCGAACCAGACGCGGCTGCGACTGGATTACTCCTCACCGCCGTTGCCACGATGTCTCCTCATATCCAGATACTCGAATCGGTCGATGTGCAAACCTGTCAAGTCGAAAAAACTAAGAAATTAGAGGTTTTGGGCAAAGAATTTTGGTGTGGAATCGTAAAATTATCCGTGAGGAGATGGAGAGATGCCAGCTTCCGGATAATCTCTGTCAGGACTGATTCCTGTGGCGGATAGGTGTCGCAGAGCGCCCTAGCTCGCCTTAAAAGGACTCATTCATACATCTTGAATTTTTCCTCCTGCCGGGAAATTCAGCTTTTTCAGTTTCAAAAGACTATCCCGGTCGTTTTTCATGAAATTAGCTATTAGGTTTGAGAAATTGAATCCCCCCTCAAAAAAAAGAAAAGAAAAAAGAAGAAAAAAAAAAAAAAACTCACTGAAAATGTTAGAAAAAATCCAGGAATTTTTTGTTCGAGAACTTTGAAAAGTCAGGGAATTTCAACATCCAAGAAAACTTTGCACCCTGCTCTGCTTTGCAATTTTTCGACTCCCTTCCCTTTCCCCTTGTAAGGCCTTCAATACGTATAACAATTAGAATGAAGCGAATAAACCTCTCATCCTCCTTTTGACTTGTTAGAAAAGACTGACCTGGCCCTCTCGCTCCCTCAATTGATTTTCAAAATATGCCGGAAAGAGCCTGGAAAATAGCTTGAAAACAGGCTTTTGTTGGAAATCGGATCCTTTCTCCCTTAAGTAGCTTACGCAATACTTGCACAATTCCTAAGATCTCGTGTAATTTATACTTATAAATTCATTTCCCTCGATATCGCAGAAACTTTACTTAACAGTTTTTTCTCGGATTACTTTCCCCGTCGTTTTTGGTTTCAACTGTGAAATATTCTGCAAAAAAAAATTATCGGCTGAAATTCATGGAGGAAAATCTGAGGAAAATCATTACCAAAGTCTAGAAATTCTATGTAAAAATATCCTTAATTTCTTCCTCAATTCGACAACTGGAATGCTAAAATCCAGATTTATCGTAGAGCATGATTAGAAATTATCCGTTTTAAAGTGAAAACTCCTGTTCTCGTTTAAGACACAAGGACAGATTTACTAGTTTTCCTGCAAGTGTCGGGAATAAAGATGCGGCCAATGGGGGAAAACAGGAAAACGGACTTTTCACCCTCATTCGGATTGAGATGACAGGAAAGGAAGCGGTATAAATGTAAGCGGTTTTTGTGAACGTAGCATTAAGTGATTCAGTTTAAGCACTAGATAGAAAAAGCGTAAGATGAGGATATGCTACGTTTATTTAAAATTTACTTCACATTTTGCACTTTGCGTCTTTTTTTTCTTACATTCCCGCTGCCAAGCGAAGAAGTGTCCTCTGAAAAGTCGAAGTACCTACCTCACCTATACCATTATCTCAGAGAGAATTTGTCTACGTAAGCTAATGCTGTCGTTTTTTTAGTCCCTGGAAATCCAGAGAAATATAAATAAACATTAGAGTTGTCGTATTTTAGCCAAAGTTCTTCTGCGTGTGTTGAAATGGAAGAAAAGCGTGCTTAAGTCCATAGTTGCATTTTTATTTTTGTTATGCAGTTTAGTATTCGCATCTTTGAATTCTAAATTTCGTAGTATGTTCGTGCTTTGGCGTGTCGTTAAGAAGATGTAGAATATGTGCGATTGTTATCCTCTTATTTTGCCATCAGAATTTGCCACTGTCAAGGTCGGTGCAGCAGCGCTAAGCCTCACGGTCTAAATACTTCCAATAAGTCTTTCTTTTCCTTGATGTTTTTTTCTTCTTCTTTTCTTTTTTTCACTCTCTTTACTCTTACTTTTAAGCAGTATTGTAAAATTAATTTGTTTTGTGACCGCCGCGCCGTCCAAAGCTATCAAGAAAATATCACATTTTTCACCTCTTTTTCCTTAAAGTTGCAAGCAACTAAAATAAAAATTTAAAAAAAAAGAAATAAACTAAATAAGATCTTGCTAATAATTGAGGCGACTAAAGTTGGTCATTAAGCACGTTTTCCAATGGCTTGACATTAATGCCAAAGCCACCGGGTTGTTAAAAATACATTTTATTTGTATCGAGTGTTATTTAGAGCCAATGACTGGGAGTGCGGAGCAGTTATTTACGAATCTAGGAGGTTTTTATTTCTTCGTTCGAGATTCCTTAACGAGACCCTAAAATTTGGCTTCTATAATTAGAACTGCATTCGATTTTTACCAAGTCTAACTCACTGGAGCCAGGCATTTGACCTATATCGATGTTGGAAGCAGAGAGTACATACTCTTATCACATTGTTACGAAAAGATTCTCAAAATTCGGTTTTTTGGGGCGTAAAGAAAATAATTAAAAACGAAGGGATTTTGCTAAATAAATATTTGGGTTTTTCTTACCCTTGATATTTTATTTGATCAATTTGTCAGTAAGAACAGCTTAAAATTGCCTCTCAAAAAATTCAATATTTCCAAATTTTTCAGATTTTTTTCTTGGAGCGTATAGAAAAAAATTAAAGACGAAGGGATTTTGCTAAATAAATGTCTGGGTTTTTCCTACCCTTGATATTTTATTCGATCAGTTTGTTGGTAAGAACACCTTAAAATTGCCTTTCAGACAACACGATAATTCCAAATTTTTCAGGGGCAGCCCCTCGAAAACAAACCTTTGAGGCTCGAGAAACCCCTGAAACCCCCCATCGGGATTTGTGGAGAGTGCAACAAATCCCCCATAACGAGGTATTGTTTTTAGTGTCCCTTAGACCCCCTTTGACGAGGTCTCCTTCCAGCCCCCCCCCCCCACAAANGTATACCTCGTTCCGCTCATGTGCATACGTGCCATTTTTATGTTTTCCATAGTGCAAGTTACTCCTTTCTTCCGTGGCACGACAGTAAATTCGTCGCTCCTCTGACGTAAGGGCGTAACTCCATTTCCAAAAGAGCCCTGTTCTCCGTATAACTCTACGCTTCCCGGAGCTCATGTGGAATTAGAGATACACCCTTACGTCAGAGGGGCGACGAACCCAGTAAGAAGCCCTGGCCTTGCGATTTGGGAGCTCAGGCTGTGGCGGCAAGCTAACTGCCACAGAACAACCGGTAGTTGCATCGCTAAATATATATACGTGTAATTAATTCGTCGCGAAGCTCATACCGCAGCACGGAAAATCTTGGGTGCATTTTTTTTTGTTCGTTTCTGCCAATCAAAACGTTCCGACTCGGAATCAGATGCCTCGCTCGTGCAGAAGGACACGTGAATCTTTTTATGCTCCGTTCAGCCGTGCTCAGGAAAAACGATGGATAAACGTTGGGATGTTGCCGAATTTCCACGGATAAAAATCGAATTTTCTCGAGATTGTACGTGATGCTGCCAATTGTAAGCCACTAACGGGGTTGCCGGCGCGGCAGGGGAAGTTAGGGAATTCAAGAAAAGTCAGGAAATTTTTGAAAGGTGCGTTTAGCAGGGGTGAGTGTAATCTAAAGGGAGAAATGGAAGTTTTATTGGAATATCAGGGAAAGTCAGCCAATCAGCAAATTTTTGAGTCGCAGAAAAGTAAAGAGCCAGGGAATTTGATTATGGAGAAATCATGAGAACCCTGCTATAATGATGAATTCAGAAGTATTCATAAAAGGCAGAAATAAAGGAGCAAGACTTGGGGCGCTGATTACGATTTGCCTTTAATGGGAAAAAAGCTCTTTCCTCTGTGGAAACATGGTAGTCACCAGCATACAGCACAGCGCAGTCTTCAAAGTGTGTAGTAACACGATTTTCAGTTTAAAAACCATATTGTCATTTTTTAATACCTCCTTCGGGACAGGAATCATCCAAGAATGTCCCGTATTTCATCTCCTGGGGTCCTCAACAATTAACAGCACACATACTACCAACAAAATAAGACGATATCATCCAACTGAGATGATTTCAGAAAGACAAACTCTGCATTTTAATAATGCAGTAAGCGTAGAACAATGGAAGAATATTCCAAGTTGGGTTCAAACCTAACATGCAACTATTTTAACTCTGCGGTGGGCCGGGTTGCATACTTTGGATTTTGCGGGCGAAATCTGAGATGTGACCGCGGCTTTCGCGATAGGGAAGGATGTAACATAAGCGTTCTCCTTGAGCATGACGTATTTTTCGGTCAACCACTTTGGACGCTCATAGGTGTAACGAAATATTAACGAAGGGAGATGATTTCAGAAAGACAAACTCTGCATTTGAATAATGCACTGAGCGTAGAACAATGGAAGAATTCACGGAGTTGGGTTTGAACACATCATGAAGCTATTTTATATCGCAGTGAGCCTGGTTGCATTCTCTCGAGGAAAACACAGATCGCACCTGTCCTCCCGAGAGCCGTATATCGCGAGCGAGCCTAGACCGTGGGCAGATCTCGGATTTGCCCGCAAAATCCAGAGTATGCAACCCGGCTCACCGCGGAGTTAATATAGTTGCATGTTGGGTTTGAACCCAACTTCGCATATTGTTCCTTTGTTCTTCACGTTTTTTCTCAGTTGAAATAGTGTTCTGTCCTCTATGATGTTAATGACTCTTTTGTCGAAGTGCAAACTGAAAACACGCCATCGCCGGAAACGGCGTGTGGTGCAGCCCTAAACCGGCAGGTGTGGGTGGCACGCAAAAAAGTTGAGTAACGCCAATTGGACCGCGTTTAGCAGAAAGGAACCAAGTCACATCAGCTATTGCCAAATAAAACAATTTAAATTAATTTAACAAAATTTAACAATTTTGGCAATTCACATGGAAACGGTCGTGCGGATTTATGTTCAATTTTTTTGCATAGTACGAAGCAATTCCTTAAACATTTTTAAAGGAGGCCGCACAAACGTTCTCTCGTAAAAAATTAAATGGCTCCATTAAATTTGGCTACAGCTGATGTGACTTGGTTCCTTTCAGCTAAACGCGGTCCATACAGTCGAACTTTTTTTTCGGTGCATAGAGAATTTGCAGGTGATTAAAATTCGATGAATTTCGTGTTCAAGTGGAAAATACTGAGTGAACTGAACACGAGGAACCCTTGATTTATGAATTGAACGATCACTGGAGAAGATATGACAAAATGATCTAGTCTGCCAAAATACGTGTGCTTAAAGGGAAATGCCGCCAGATGGCGTCTCTTGGCAGTGCATTTTCTCACTTTTAAATCTATTTCTATACCATTTCCTATATCAGAAAAAAATTATAAAAAATACCTTGAAATCAGCTCTTTTAGCTCTTTCCGATGAAGCAATACAAAATTTGCATGCAAATTCTCCATTTTTCAAAGTAANGAGAGGGATCGCATAGCGTGGCAACGAGATCGACGATGCCCTCGGACCACGTGAGTCAAAGAACGCACCGTGTCACGTTTTATTAGCGTTACTCCGCCGACTCGAAAGTGGAAACACTTTGTCGCGAGTTGTTTATAAAGTGTTAACCGCTGTGCCGCGCCGCCCCCCCCCCTCCCCCGCAGTCGCAGCGAGGAGCGTTAATTACCCAGCAACTGAGACGCCTTCCTCATCTCGTCGGATTGTTTACCGTGTAATCGTAGCGAACTTGGGTCAGGTCAGTTCTGTTGTTGCTCCGTCTAAACTTCGCCCGGTCACGTTCACATCGGTGGCGCGGCGTGCTGTGCGATGTATCGATCGTTCTGCCATTCAAACCCATGAAAAAATATCGATTATCGGAGCGTTCGAAACAAACGCCGTGATAATCGATTCTGTACCATCGCTTCAAATGGGATAGAATCGATGGGCGATTATCGCGCCTCGCCGCGGGTTTGCATCTTCGTTTTATCGTGCTCCTCGAGTCGGTTTTCTTTCACTTCGTTTTTCCGCTGTAATGACTCACCGAAAGTCAGCGAGTGTGCCGTCAGCTAGGGGTTTTATGCAAAAAGGCGTCTGTGCCATTGGTAAACAAAAAAAGGTGGTGCCGGATTTGAGGAAATGCAAGTAGTAGGGTGGGCCTGAAAACGGTCCTTACCGATACCCTCTCTATCACACTTTTCATAAAATTTGATCAAAGTGCATTCTGGAACCTCATCCTACACTTGAAGTTTAATGAAATTTTGCATCCTTGATCCTACGGCATCCGTGGACGGAGATTCTGTTACCTCCGTCGCCGAAAGAACCCGATCCTCGGGCATCGATGCAGGAGGAATCGATGTCCCGGCGCACAGTTGGATAGAGTCAACAGGACTCGATCGGACAAAATTTGGAAACTTCAAGAGCCCATAACTCCGTTTGTACAAAATTTTCAGGTTCTAAAAGTGGTTCCATTGGTTTCCTCGTGAAATTTTCTTCTAGACCTACCCGTTAAAATTTAAATTGTGATGAAATAAACATAAAAATTTCCAGTTTTAATCAAAAATGTTATGTCCGACCTCTCCGGTTGACTTGATCCACTGTGCGGCGAATCGACGGGGTAACTGACACCGACCGTCGAGGAATCTGCACTGCTCATCATCCATCAACTTTATCAAGCCGACCGAACAATCGGCCACGAATCCAGCAGCGTCTTCTGGGGTGTCGGGTGTGGTGAGTGGTGAGTGGTGTGCAGAACGCTGATCGGTGAAAAGTTGAAACCCAAACCAGAGCTGCCATCAGAGACGATAGTGGAGAGGGCCTCTGGTTACCGTTGTTGTCACAACTAATTGTAAGACTTTAAGCGCAGTGGCAAGACGTGAATGATCGATTGATTGATTTTACCATTCGCAGCTGTAGTAAAGAATCGATCATCAGGGTTTTTGTTTCAAACACCCTATTTATCGATCCTTTTTCATAGGTTTAAATGACAGATCAATCGATGTATCGCAAAGCACGCCGCGCCACTGCCACTCACTTGGTTGTACATGACGGATTGTGAGGATTGTTAATGTTCTTCAGGATCAAAGTTTCAGCCCCAAAACAAGAGCCTCCGCCGACTTATGAAGCTACCTTGTCTATCTATCTAACGACGTTAGGTCCTAACGTGATTCACTATTGGAGGTTGTTCATAACAGCCACTCGTTTCGACCAGTAGAATCCCTCCATTTTCTCTTCGTCCTATTTTGTATTTGTCCATCGCTGTTTTTGTCAATTTCAGTGACAGCCTGCTGGTTTGAATCTGCGACGTATTCTGCCATGCTAAGGAAAAATTTCGTTGAACATCCGAATTTGCCGAATTTTCCCTTATACCTTAAATGCAAATTATCAAAAATCGTTCAAAATATCCGAAAATTTATTTATATGCAGACCCTTTAAATGAAAAAAGTCACATTGGTAAATCAAGGTAAGGAGATCATCGATGTCTTAAAATTATCGCTGCATGGAATTCATAAATTTCATCTGGGTCTAAAATTTAAATTTAAAAAAATTTTCAGTGCTAGGAATAATAACCAAATGGAAAAAAATGCACCGCAAAGCAAAGAGATTTTCTTCCTATTTTATTCAACTCAGAGTCATTTTGGCGTTTTTTTTTTTTTTGATGCGCTTTCCCTTGTCAATCCGGCAAACACGATTTGCGAGCCATAGCAGCAATTTGAGCCTACTGAACTGATCGTTCCCTCTCAAGGCCTCCCTCCCCGCGGCTCCGTGAACCTTCCGGGAGCTTCTGTTTAAACGCTGCCACTGCAATATTGCACTGAGGACGGTTTAGTCGATGGCAGTCGGTATAGAATACGCTGCTACCGTGCCAGGCACGGACACCGCGCAGTGCAGGGCAGTGGCGATTCTTCAAAATCGGATACAATTTTTTTTGTCCCACTGGAAAAAAAAAAAAAAAAGCACGTTGGATCTAGAGTCCAAACTCTTGAAAACATTGACAAGCAAAAGGACTCTTGATTCAATCAGATTTAAGCTTAAATCAAAAGTAAATCCGCTCAAATTAAGAGGCTTGTTTCTTGATTTAAGCTTAAATCTGATTGAATCAGGAGTATTTTTTCTTGTCGATGTTTTTAAGAGTCTGGACTCGAGATCCAATGTGGTTTTTTTTTCCATTGCCGTTTAAATGTATGTAAAATGTCGATTGGACGTATTTATGCCAAAAGGAACTATGTCTCACGCAATCCCTATGCACATAGTTCCTTTTGGCATAAATACGTCCGATTTAGGGTGAGGCTCCTGCACCTTGCCTCATGCCCGAACATTTTTTCCTCAAAAGTAATGTTTCTAAGAAAAGTTTATGATTTCTAGAAGTCCTTTTTATTTTTGCTTCTTCCTGTCGTTGCTGATACACACCAATAAAGGATATAATTTAGTTTTCTTTAATGATAGGTTTTAGATGAAACAAAGAAGTATCTCTCTCCTTACTAATTCGTCTTGAAAGAAAAGTCTAATAGTGGTTCTATTGGTTTCATGTGAGACTCTCTTCCCAAAGCACCTGTAAATATGTGAAATCTGTCCAAATGTACGTGAAAATTTTCAATTTCAACAAAAAAGGTATCTATTCCCGACCTCTCTCAAAGACTCGTTCTACTGTTCGCTGTATGAGTATTTAGGCATTACTGAATTTTCTAAATCTGAGTTTTCGGGGAAACTTGCGGGGGTTTCTCCATTAATTTTTATTGCAATGCATTTGATGTTTGATCGCCGATTTATGAGGTATTCGAAAATTTCAAGGATACATATTCGGAGCTTATCTTGAAAATAAATATTTATCGAAGGAAATCGGCAATGTCCGAATGCTCATGTAACGTTTTTTCTTACCACGGCGCACGGAGGGCCAGCAGCCAAGTTTAGCCGGACAAAAGTCCTCAGAGGCGCCTGAACTTACTAATAGGAGAGAATATGTGTTTTTAGGGGTAATTTAGGTCGCTGAATCCATATTTTGGGTTTCTTTTAAGAAATTTTGANGTGCTCTTCACAATGTCTCAGGTCTGGGTCCGACATCATGGGAGAATGCAATAGTGTATTTCCTTCGGAAAATACACTAAAAATTGTCAGTTCTATGAATAATAACCAAATGGAAAAAATGTACCACAAAGCAAAGAGTCTTTTTTTCTATTTTATTCAACTTAGTAATTTAGGCGTTTTTTTTCGGTGCGTGAATGCGCTTTCCCTTGTCAATCCGGCAAACACGATTCGCGAGCCATAGCAGCAATTTGAGCCTACTGAACTGATCGTTCCCTCTCAAGGCCTCCCTCCCCGCGGCTCCGTGAACCTTCCGGGAGCTTCTGTTTAAACGCTGCCACTGCAATATTGCACTGAGGACGGTTTAGTCGATGGCAGTCGGTATAGAATACGCTGCCACCGTGCCAGGCACGGACACCGCACAGTGCAGGGCAGTGGCGATTCTTCAAAGTCGGATACAATTTTTTTTGTCCCACTGGAAAAAAAAAACACATTGTATCTAGAGTCCAAACTCTTGAAAACATTGACAAGCAAAAGGACTCTTGATTCAATCAGATTTAAGCTTAAATCAAAAGGAACTCCGCTCGAATTAAAAGGCTTTGTTCTTGATTTAAGCTTAAATCCGATTGAATCAAGAGTATTCTTTCTTGTCGTTGTTTTTAAGAGTCTGGACTCTAGATCCAATGTGTTTTTTTTTCCCGTGCCGTTTAAATGTATGTAAAATGTAGATTGAATGTGTTAATGCCAAAAGGAACTATGTCTCACGCAATCCCTATGCACATAGTTCCTTTTGGCATAAATACGTCCGATTAAGGGTGAGGCTCCTGCACCTTGCCTCATGCCCGAACATTTTTTCCTCAAAAGTAATGTTTCTAAGAAAAGTTAATGATTTCCAGAAGTCTTTTTTGTTTTTTGTTCTTCCTGCCGTTGCTGATACACACCACTAAAGGGAATAATTTATTTTCTGTAATAATAGGTCTTAGATGAAACAAAGAAGTATCTCTCTCCTTACTAATTCGTCTTGAAAGAAAAGCCTAATAGTGGTTCTATTGGTTTCCTGTGAGACTCTCTTCCCAAAGCACCTGTAAATATGTGAAATCTGTCCAAATGTACGTGAAAATTTTCAATTTCAACAAAAAAGGTATCTATTCCCGACCTCTCTCAAAGACTCGTTCTACTGTTCGCTGTATGAGTGTATAGGCATTGCTGAATTTCCTAAATCTGAGTTTTCGGGGAAACTTGCGAGGGTTTCTCCTTTAATTTTCATTGCAATGCATTTTATGTTTGATCGGCGATTTATGAGGTATTCGAAAATTTCAGGAACACATATTCGGAGCTTATCTTGAAAATAAACTTGAAAATAAATATCTTATCGAAAGGAATCGGCAATGTCCGAATGCTCATGTAGCGTTTTTTCTTACCACGGCGTAATAATAGTCAGTCGACGCCGCAACGTCAGCCAATTCGTGTAGCGGCAGTTTATGAAGAGTTCCCTTTCATCGAATTACGTTGTAAACAGACCCCACGAATCCCGAATCCTGACGCAGCGATTTGCCACAGGGCATGCGCAAGTGGGGGTGAACGGTTTATTGCAGCCTATTGGAATCGGATAACGCAAAATCCCGCTGAAGTTGATATGTCTTCGGACCATTGACACCGTCAAAGNGCGGCGTAATAATGTCCATCGACGCCGCAACGTCAGCCAATTCGTGTAGCGGCAGTTTATGAAGAGTTCCCTTTCATCGAATTACGTTGTAAACAGACCCCACGAATCCCGAATCCTGACGCAGCGATTTGCCACAGGGCATGCGCAAGTGGGGATGAACGGTTTGTTGCAGTCCATTGGAATCGGATAACGCAAAATCCCGCTGAAGTTGATAATGCCCTTGGACCATTGACGCCGTCAAAAGGCGCAGTCTGGAAACGCTACGACCGAGACGAAGTCTTGACTTTTTTCGTGGAGGAGAAGTTGATTAAGCCCAATATAAAACTTATGAAAACCAGACTATATTCGATTTTTTACGGGAAAAAATCAAGAGAGAAGTGATTCTTGAAGAAGGGACCGTCTCAATGAAAGTTTATGATGATACACCTAAATTATCGAAAGGAGTGTAGAAATATGAGCTTCATCATCTTTAACTTTCAATATCCTTCGACGATTTGTTAAAAGTGAAGAGGTAAAATTTGACAATTGTTTTAAACAGTTAAAATTTACACAATTTAGCATCACTAACTCGATCCACCCAGAGTTGCTCGACACTTGAAGCTGGCGTACGATCATCATTTTCCAGGTATCATAAAAAAATTTATGCACAAGCATGGCGCGTGGACTTCTGTACGCGAGCTTCGCGTTCAGAATGGACTTTCCGATTAAATTTTGGAAAGAGCTTAAGCGGCAAATATCCTTTGCCCTCGACTTCGGGCATATATCACGAATTCCAGTGCCCGCTCGGTTTTGACACTTATGTCTTTTCATGGACGCGGGGCTTCTCAGAAATTCGTGGATCGAGCCAAAGTTGTATGAAGCCAGACTATCTCTCAACTGTCACAACAGCAGTTGCACTCCAAAAACTTTCTTCTCCAGGGACGCGAGGTTCGTCCCGCAGTGTCGCGCTAGGATGAAACATCATTTGAGCGTCCAGAAAGTGCCAAATTTCTCCTGGCTAATCAAATGCCGCAATCAGGAAAAACTTTGAAGTACGGCAGTTTCAGAAAAAAGGAACAAATCAACCTTAAATTCAGGAGAGAATTTCGTTAACGCGATGTTCTAGGTGCTGCGTCTTACTACAGCTTTCCTCCGAAGCGGTATCGAGAAATCTGAAATTCAGCTTCCGCTACAATTCATCGGTTATTATACTTTGAAAGGTGTTACTTAAACAAGAAAAAAACACTAAGAAATGTGGCCCGAACTCTGTGTAACAAGGTGATCAAATAGTGCTGGGTCCACACTATTTTGCGGGGAACACAAGGCCAAAAAGTCTAATAATTTCAATTAGAATCTAACATTTGAGCTCTAATGAGTACCAGTTCAAAGAACTAAGCGTTAGAGTCCGAATTTTTTACTCTAATTTAAATGTTCGGACTTATTGGCCCTGATCTCCCCGCCAAAAGTGTGGACCTACTCCAGGGTTGCAAAATTTCATGAAAAATAAAATCTCGAAATTTCACGTGAAATATTTCATGAAATTTCAGAAATTTATGAAAGATATTGAATAATGCCGGTTCATTTTCACGTTTCGCAAAATGTAAGAATTGTGAATTTCTTCTATTTTTGTATGTTTGAGTGCGGATTGCATACTCTAGCCCTTGAAAAGTATGACATAGTTTGTAGCCTCGTGAACTTTCATGAAATATTTCACTGGAATTTCCAATCATTCATTTCTTTCTTACGTTTCATGCCACCCTGCATCCAGCACCATTTTACCACCTTGTTATGCCACTCAACACTCATTTCTCTTCGTAGTAACATCTTTTCTCTCTGTTGAGCCCTGCCGTAACTTTTGTCATTTTTTTCCACCGAAAACCGCAATTTATAATGGGAAATCAGGCAACTTTCAAGCGCTCTTACGTCGTTCTTCCACGGTCGGGCAGACTTTGGCTCCGACTTCCAAGCTCCTTTGTCTCGCGAGTAGGCAGATCCAAAAGGGTCTGACCTATGGTTATAAATGTTAGACTCGACTTTCGAACCCNGGGGGGGGCTGGTCTATAATGTCATGCAGAGGCAGGTTCAACGCACAGCTATTATTCACCGGGTTACATAGCAGATTAATGTCATGACTCATCGTGGAATCACCTGAGCGTTTTCTCCTTCCATCACGGTTTCTTTACACTCATTTTCTTTAATTTTTTATTCGTCGCCGTGCTCCTGTCGGTAGGCGACTAGTTTCTTTCTTCCCGAGCGTGCATGTGTGAGCGCGTGGATGTATGTTTAAGTCGGGTTCGCTGTTCTGCCGCGCTCGGGAAAAGTCGCGTACCCGCGCGCGATTTCCCGCGAAGATAAGTGGTTCCTGCCGAGCAGGGCAATGTTTCTCCGGCGCGTATTTCTACTCTACAATGAAGCGCATTAATTCTTGCTCATTGGTCGCGCGCGTCATTTGAATTTGGATTGGCGCCAGGAGCCACGTTGCCGTTCCGACGCCACAAATTCATATACTTCTGGTTATGGGTCTAGATGAACGTAAACACTCCAAGTCGTAAATCATTAGTCGCTCAGGACGTGAAATGGGAGGTTTTTAAGGGCTCACTACATTGTTTATAAAATTGAATTTTATGTTATTTTTTCTTTATTTTTGTTTTATTCCAACGTGAATTTTGCCCAATTACATTTACAATCTGTTGCCTAAGCAGAAGTTTTAGGCATAGGGCATCATCGGTCCGGCAGCCATAGAGGAAAGACGAAAGAGTGTTTGGTTTTTGGACATTTTGGAGTCTGTTGTCATCGATTTTAAATACTGTGATTGACGGTAGAATTTTACGCTTGAAAATGCGTTTTAAGTTATATTTTGTGTGTACGGCGAAACAACGAACGTCAGAGTTCGTTTCCAGTACTTTCAATTTCGGATTTTGTAAGAATATTGACGCCATATTTTACCCATTGATGTCATGCCACGATGTAAACTAATCGAAATTGTCATCACTCCTTTTTTCTTTGTGACTATCTTTCAACCAGTGAAACGTCAGGTACTTTTTCTGAAATCAAATTAGGAAATATTTTCTTTTTCGGAGAAACCTGTTGAATAGTCCAGCCACCAACCCAAACCAGATTCATTACAATGAACTTAATACCTACTACAGCTTTTTCTCGTTGCGCCAAGGATATTGTCGGTTGCGTCGAGAAAATAATTGTACACTAAGTAAAATTTTAGTTGTGTCAAAGAAACTCGGATGGAATTTTTCCAGCTGTTCATTCATAATATTCGAATTTATAAATCATTTACTTGACGCTGTACATTCATAATATTCGAATTAATAAATCATCTACTTGACGCTATCCGCAAAAATCCCTGAGAGAAATTGCCAGCGTAATATTTTCCTCAGAGCTTTTTTATTTTTTCTTCGCTTCAATAACTTTTCAAGCCACTTCATTTTCAAAACACTGTGTGTGAGAAAACACTTCATTTTCAAAACACTGTGTGGAGAAAAAGTGCTGAGAGCTGGAAGTTAATTAAAGGTTTACGTAGAGACATGAAGCGCGACATCGTTTCTCCGATATCACTTAAAAAACTGGAGGATCATTTTAAAGATCTTTTGACGGAAAGGCGCCCAGAGTTTCGCGACAACAGCACGGACAACGGAAGAATGAACAACTTGGAGATCCACACTTGTGACATAATTAAAGCGGTTAAAGAGNAACCGAAAGGAACAATATCCTTTCTGATGTGAGCCCCGAGATCCAAAAGAATACATGCGTGGCAAGGTTCATGTCATAATGGATATAGTTCCTTTTGGTTTAAATACGTCTAGTTGATTTGTGCTCTCGTTGCAGATTTCATCGCCTCTCCACCGAAATTACTGTGTCGGTCAAAATGTAGGAACCAATGTAGACTTCTCATCGTGTTTATAGCCGTAGAATAATAACCGATGATAAATTGCGATCACAGAGTTTTGTTTTCCTCTCTTTGTGCACAGCAGGCCTTGAGCCATTTTCAACGCACGCCCTACTGGCCCCGGAAATCTTCAGCCGCTCGTAATACGAACAGCTAGAAGTGCAATTTATCGTTTGAGAAGTTTCCAAATGATGCTTTTAGTCCCCAAAAGTCGCGAGCGAGGACACCGATGCCAGTGGCAAGACGTGAACGATCGATTTTCGATACCTCCTCACTTGAAGCTGTGGTAAAGAATCGATTATAAGGTGTTCGCTGCGAATACTCTGTTTGTCGATCCTTTCCCATGAGTTTAAATGGCAGATCAATCGATTTATCGCAAAGCACGCCACCCCACTGCACCGATCGTGTTTATCTTTTCAAGTTCTCGCGGGACGCACTGAAAACCATCCATTTTAATTTTACCAACCGTACGTTGAAAAAGCCACGGCGATGATCAACGCCTCTTCCCTTTTTTGCAATTTCCACGGAAATTGTCAGGACGCATAGTTTTTTTAATTAAAAAGTCTCTAATGATTCTATGATTTCCCTAGCCAAAATGCGACAAATTCCCTGGCTATCTGCAACTCAGTAAAAAGTTCTATGGTTTTTACTTGCGTAGTTCTCGGAAACGAAAATTACGAATTCCCGTTTATTATGAAGCGCTGTAGGCTCATGTTTTTGATGGCAAACTATCGGGGAAAAAGCGTACGTTGTTAAAAGAAATAATACTTTAAACTAAGTAAATATTTGACTTGCGTCAAGTATATTTTCTAAACTTCGGATTTGCGCATTTAGTAGGAAAATCAATTGCTTACCGGGGAATGGCAGCGCCTGAAGGCTCATACGGGGTTTTTCATACGAAACCACACTCGGCGCGTGGCAAGCGCGTTTCTCTGCCGTGCTAAGGAAAAACACCGTTTGAACATGCGAGAGTTGCCCATATTTCCTTCGATAAAATGTTTGTTTTTGAGGTAAGTTATGAATATTTTTCCTTTAGATTTTCAGAATCTCTAGGCGTTATTGCGAACAAAATTATCTGAAAAATTGGTAGGAAATTATTCATAAATTTACCAGGAAATTCGCATTTTTTCAAAGGAAATTTGGCAACGCCTGAAGGTTCATACGGCGTTTTTCCTCACCACGGCAGCGGGTCATTCTCGGGATCGGATCCGTGTTGACAAACACAATCGAAAAATATTTCCGTCTGCGTCTCGTCGCCCGACCAAACATTCGAGCGCCCGACTCAAAACACAAGCGCGGTAATTAACCTCGCTGCGGCGCGCTTTTGACCCCCAACGCGACTGATTAATCGGGACCCTGATCCGGTTCGCTCTCATCCCTTGGTGACCCTTGTCGCGGTGGTTGTAATCCGCCCGACGCGATGGGAGCGATGAAAGCTCTCCGGAGTGGGCGGAGGTTGTTTCGGGACGCCGCTCGACTTCTGGGTCACGGTTCTCCGACCGCAAGGGGGTTTCGTCGTACAAATTCCGCGAAAATGCGGAACATTTCGGTGGCGACGCGATTTTGCATCCCGAGGTCATGGCTTTCTGTGACGCGAAATTTCGGGAAGGCCGAAAAATACCGCCCAAGATGACGCGCACTCTGAAAAAAAAAGTTAGGGTTATGTAGATATATCGTCTGTTCCGGGGTCAGAGGCTGGAAGTTCCGGGTGCTGGAGTCGCAGCTTAGATTGTTCCGGGTGCTGCGCCCGGTACTTTCGACCTCTGAGCCCAGAACGCGAACGGTATGTTTATATAGCCCGTAGTTCGGCTTTCACGGCCGGGTTTTTTTTTCAGTGCAAGTCGATGTTTATACGGTGGCCGCATGAACGGTTCCATGAGCTTTTTTGGACGGGGTGGACACTGTGGACAGGCCCCTCGTCAAGAAGAGTCTTGGGGCACGGGGTTGCGAGAAATACCCCAAGGTGGCAGATTTTGGGGAGCGTTTATAAATTACGAATTGTGGGTAATTGAAGAATATATAGCTGGATAAAATTTGAAGTATTTCCAATGATAGTTTGACAGCTTTTGTCGAAGAAATGAAGCTGATACGTCTTGGATTTTGCGTGTTTTTTTTTTTACGAATGGAATGAGTCATATAACGCTGGGACTGAGGCCCTTCTCCGTGTAGGGGGTACGTACCCTTTGCCTTGGTGCACCGGTAATTCCATCCATCGAAATCTTCCCATAATTACTGATGGGACCGCTTTTCGTGTCGCACGGCAACCGCGGAGTGTGATTTATTGCGTTGCGTAAGAGTACGAGTACGAGTGTATGTAAGTGTAATAAGCGAGTAGCGAGTGTCATAATTTTCTCGGCGTCAGTGCCGCTGCTCCGCGTTTCCGCACAGTGGATCGAGTCAATCAGAAAGGCCGGACATAAAATTTTTGACCAGTACCGCAATTTTAGTTATTTATTTCGTCAAATTTTAAATTTTTATGGGTGATTCTTAAGGAAAAATTTACGGAAAAACCAATAAGATCATTTGTAAGACCTCAAAATTGTGTATAAACGGAGTTAAGCGCGTCTGAAGTTTCTGAATTTTTTTCCGACTTCTCGTATTGACGCGATCCACCGTGCGCCGCGCCGGCGTTCTGCGTCCCGTGCGGTAGCGCCAGTCACGCGCGTGCCAGCCGCAATCGACGATCGGCCTGCTTTTGTCGTCAAATAAAATCGCCGTTCCAAGGAAAAACAACTTAACAACATCATTACGTTGTCAAATTTCTAGCAGCCAAATGCGAATCTACTGAAAAAGTCGCGGAGTTTCTTTTCAGAATTTTTTGAGACTTAATGAGTCATGTGGAGAATGAGATTTCAAGAATAAATGGATTACATTTTGCAGTAAGGAACCACTATATCTGGCTCTTCCATGAAAGCACATATCTGCATAGGGAAACCGATGGCGTATATGTTACGCCTAAAATGGGCCAGGAATAGCGGTTTTTTATTGCAAAATGTAATCCAAATGCTTGTTAAACTTGAACTAATAATCTTGCTTGCATTATTATATAGATTTTGGTGTAACATATTCCTCTCTCGTTCAATCAATGTTTTGTTCATTTTACTTAATTTAAATGTTAATTAAAATATTGACTCAATTCAAATGTATTAATTTTTTGTTTCAGGTAAGGAGAAAAGAATCGGCAAATCAACCAATCGATAAGTATTAATGGTCTTGACAAACCGTAAGTTGCAAGTTCTTTTGGCGTATATATTCATTGGGTTTTGGCTACCATTGAATTTACTGTTTTTCAAGCCTAGCCCTGCCTTGATCTTCGACGTATCTCACGTTGTAAGAACTGAGACGGGGCTGGGTGTTTGATACATTCTAATCGAAACCCGAAGTTGATAGACAAAGCTATAGACAAATACGACAAAGGGAAAAGGGAACAATCCTGTCGGTGGAAGCGGGTGGTTGCAATGGACAAAGGAGGTTAGCTAAGTTTTTCATTTTTTTCCTTAACCAAGGCCGTATAAAGTTCTTCGCTATCCCTAATTTATAATTTGCCTTCATCAACATTTGATTTGCTATTGTTCCACACCACATAGTGCATCACTGTTCCACGTGCATCACTGTTCCACGTGCATCACTGAGTCCTTTCCCAAAAACAGCGCCTTGCATCAAATTACGAACGAAATCCTCTGAAAAATCGGAAGAAAAGTATCCATAAATTTTCCCGAAAACTGGTGATTTGTCAATGGAAATTTGGCAACGTCGATGGTTCATACGGAGTTATTCCTCTGTACGGCAGAATGATAGCATGGCTGAGAACGTTCTGTACCCCTGCCTTTAACAACCACCCGCTTCAACCAATCGGGTCGCTTCATTTTGCCTTTGTCTGCTTTGTCTGTAGCTTTGTCTACGGCTTTCAATAATCGGCTCGCGGAACACGTGCGACGTCGCCTTGGACGAGAGCGACGAGGAGTGTGAAAACTTCGGTGCTGCCGTGCTTAGGAAGAACGCCGTATGGACATTCGAGAGTTGCCAAATTTCCTTCGATAAAATGTTTATTTATGAGGAAAATTGTGAATATTTTCTCTTGAAATTTGCAGGAACTTTAGATCAAAATACAAACAATATTCTCTGAAAAATTGGAAGAAAAATATTCATAAGTTCACCAGGAAATTCGCGTTTTACCGAAGAAAATTTGGCAACGCCTGAAGGCTCATACGACGTTTTTCCTTAGCACGTTAGCGCTGGCGTCCGGCTCCGGGTCGGGTGGGAAGGACATCTGACGGATGACTGGACTGCGCGAGTCACTCCCGGACTGGGGACCCGAGACACGGGAGACAAAAGACCCGGCACAAAACAAACGAGGCGATCTAAAGGTCAGATTGACCCGTGCCCATGTCATGCCGATGCCGTTGCCGCGGCCGCTGCCTCCTCCGGCTAAAAATATTCCGCCACCGTTGCCTTGCCCTCCCTCGTCTCACCAGCGGATCCAGAAAAAATCGCGGTTTGAGCCTTTAATCAATGCCGGATTTTCCGGAAAATGTATCAATTTTTCGCCAATACAGAGTGTCTATTAATCGGGAAAGTCCGGAAATGGTACTAATTTTTTAAGGGTGGTCCGGAAGTATGGAAAAAAAGTGAGAGAAGGAAGGTCCGGAAGTACGGTAAAATTGCGAGAAAAGAAAAGTCCGGAAATAGTACCAATTTTTTAATGGCGATCCGGGACCGGGAGTACTGAATAAGTACGAGAAAAGACAAAAATGCAGTTTGAGCCTTGTAACATTGCCGAATTTCCTTAGACAAATTACGAATTTTCGGGAAATTTTGTTAATTTTTCTCCGATTCCGGGTGTTTACTAGTGCAGAATTTTGGAAAAGTCCGGAAATAGTACTAATTTTTAAAGGATGATCCGGAAGTACTGAAATCGTACGAAATTTTCGCAAGATGGTCCGAAATTTTTTCTTTCAAACCATGCGTGTTGTTTAATAAATCCTGAAAAGTTTGCAATTCCCTGCGCGTTGATTCTTAAAGTAGTATTCGCCTGCAAGATCGCGATTGTGTCAGTTAATTTTCAGGCCACCATTAAAATTTTGTGTCTACGTCAATTTTGTCGCAGTTCGAGAAAGGAATTAAAATTATCGGAATTTTTCAAATTTTTGAAAAAATTAAAGCAACTAGAAATCATGAAATCCGGGAAATTTCGCAATTTAAAAAAACTTGTTATCTTGATCCTGAGCTATTTTTGACTCCACCTCTCATTCTACTCACCCAACACCGAATTCTGACCAAGCTCTTATTTCTTAATATCCCTACGCGACAGCTTGGTGATCGTTCCCAACCAATCAGCGGCGAGGTGTGAATGATCGATTATCAATTTTTCCCCATTTGAAGTTATGGCACAGAATCTATTATTAAGGTGTTCTTTGCGAACACCCTGTTTATCGATCCTTTTCCACAGGTTTAAATGGCTGATCAATTGATGTATCGCAAAGCACGCCACGCCACTGCAACCAATGACAGCACACAAAGACGCGTAACAAAGGGGGAGAGAAAAAGTCTCCAAGTTCATGATGAACATTCTGATTCTGAACAACGGCCAACTGCTTCGCCAAACGAGGAAATGAATTGCGTCGTCTTTCAGTTTTCAAGGCAAATGTAGCACTCGTCTTTATGCGAGCAGGTCGAGGATCCTCTCCGTCATTTCACGCAAAAACGCCCTTTGAATAAGCAGATGTTGCCATCCTGAGAAAATGCAAACTTTCTGAAAAGCTCCTGTATTCTTTTTCTTATAAATATCACACAATTTTATCCGGGAGTTAATCGAGTGTTCGTACTTTTTTAAGGGAAAATATTAATAACTTTCCTCGAAAGATAATTGTTTCTGAGAAGAATTTCGGCAACATCCGAACGCTCTTGCGTTTTTGCCACGCAAAATTTCATGGAGCTTAGTAACATGAAATTTCATAAAATGCTTTAAAACTTCTGCCACTCACTCAGTATGTCATGCAACGTTTAGGAACGGTAAAATCTTAATATTTCAATTTTTTTCAAAGAATATCTCGTTTCAAATTTGAAGTTTTTTTTTTTATCGAATACCTGGTTATTTGTTGCGTGTTGCACACGAAGCCCATGATGAATCGTTAAACATATAAAATGAAATGTCTCTTCGCATCGAGATGAAATTTATTGTAAAAATTTTTCTGAAATTTTATTTCGCAACTCTGGCGTTCGTTCAGTAGGGCAGCACTGCATTGCCATTATTTGCGACTGAGGCGAGATATATGCATTTTCTTTTTCCTCATCCCACGGAGCCGCTTCGCGACGGTTAACATGACTTCGTCAGAAAGACGAGTTTCAGGAAGTAACAACTTTTCAAGTGGCGACCTTTACGTTTCGTTTTGTCTTCTTCATTTTTCCTTTTTTAAGTTCGAAATGTTAATTTCATGCAGAGTATCTGAATAATTTCATACGCGTTAACAAACTCGACTTTTTCCCCTTTCTTTAAAGCTAGTTTTAAGTGTCCAATTTTGTCAATAAGGGCCAACCGAATTAAATTGAAGAGAGAAGAAGGATAGATGAAGGGGGGAGGGGGAGCAAACATTCATGTATAGCACTTTTATTGAGAGAGTATGGACTCTAAGCCCCACTGAGGGCTTAGGACCCAAAAATGGCGGCGCTTTGTTTTGGTATTTGAGGATGGGAGGGGGTTCATCGCTAACTTTAGACGGGTATCAGTGGTATCACCAACCCCACTTGCCAACCTTACTGTATCCAAGATAATTTTTCTAGAAAATGGCACACGATTGATTAGCCGTAAAACTATGTACCCACGTCGTATTAATGCATATGAGTAAAGTTCCCGGTGTGATGTGCAAATAAAACTACATTTTTAGTCATTTCGTATTTTCATTTATTTACAGCGTCCGCCAGTTTTGGGCCCTAAGAACTCCATGAAGCTCAAGATGGAGGAGCCAATCAAATACGATCGCTACATGGCCATACTCTCTCTATCAAGTTACTTTAGAGAGAGTGAGAGAGAGCAGACATTTATTCATCTCCAAAGTAATAAAATCCAAGACCATCAATTTAAACATTTTTGTCGTCCTGGCAGGGATTCGAACCCGGGACCTCTGGGTCAACAGTCTCCATTCGACTTCATTCCTCGACTCAACACTAAACGCATCGAACTTTTGAGTGTCTAACAATGAGTAGGTTTAAGGGTACTTTGTAAATACACGCACCACTTGGGCTGCGGGTTCCGGAGCTGTAGACAAGAAGGAGACATGTCATCGCAAGTATAAACGGAGAGGATGCAAGGGTGGCGAGGCGTGAATGATCGATTATCGAAATTTCTCCGTTTGAAGTTGTGGTAAAGCATCGATTATTACGATGCTCGATGCAAACTCCCTGTTTATCGATCCTTTTCTTTAGGTTTATCTGCATACCAATCGATATATCGCAAAGTACGCCACCGAATGCAAGCCGAGTCAACAACCCGCATTGGAAGGAAGGAATATTATTCATCGTTGCACCGGCCCCGTCCCATCCTGTCAGCCATTGTCTCGCTCCCCCCCCCCCCCCNTCCGTGTTATTTCTCCTCAGGACATACGCTCTGATTAGATGATCTCAGGCTGACTCGAGGTTTCCAACTCACCGTCGTTGAGAGACCAAGGGTGAAAGGTCATCGGAAGTCACCTTGATCCGACGTCGCGAGCGGTGGTCAACCCCTCAAGTTACCAACCAAAGACAGGAAAAAAGTACTACGGGCGAAAACACAAAATGAGAAGAACAAGAAAATACGTAAGGAAATAAGTCTGAATTAGCTCAAAGCGAATCAACTGCAGAACACGTGCAAATTCTTCCAACAGTTTCCGTTCAAGTTTTTTCGACTGAATACGAGACAATACTTCATGAATATTCGAAAAGCGATTGGAGGATCCTATGAGTTACTGTCAAGAAGCTAATCATTTTTGATACAAATATTTCAGCTTCAGTGTGAGTAGTGTTGTATCGTACGAAACCAAAGGCGTTTTCGAGTTGTGACAACAGATTGTCGTAGCTCTCAACGACTGACGTCACGGATCAAACAGATCCGAATCTCCCCTTCATTTCTTCGAAGGCTCAAGTCAGGATCTACCAAAATACGAAGCATTTGCAAGATGTTAATAACAGTTTCCATAAAGGTTTTTTCCGACTAAATACGAGACGAGACTTAATGAATGTCTGTTAAGAGATTGAAATATCCTACGAGTTACGCTCCAAATGCGCAATGATTCGATACAAATAATTTAACTCAGGTGTGGGCGGTGAAGTATCGCCCAAAACTGAAGGCGTTTTCGACTGGTGACATTAGTTTTTCATAACTCTTAGTTTTTCATTTCCGTCGCGTTGCGGGTTTAAGGTTTTCACATCCGCCTGGCGCTCGCAAACTTTCAGGATTTTACTCTGAACATTTTGAATTTGTATCGAATTTAATTGAACATGTTACTCCAACGTATTCTCTCAATGGAAACTTGTTTAAAATTCACGAACAAACATAAAACAATGATCTCTTAAAAATTCAATTTGGTCTAACTTAGTGCAGGGGCTAAGTAAGGAGAAATTTCAGTTTTTGTAAAACTCACTTTCATTCCGATCCCAGCACTCCAGCCGATCCCCATTAAATAATTTTCTCCGTTGCGTATGCATCACCGAACAAGTGACGGGAAGCCTGGAGCATTCTACTGAACTCTAATGACCTATTTATGATGATCGCGTGATGCAAACTAAACCATGTTCATTGTTTAATGTATGTTGACTCATCTGTAATCTCGGCTAGGAGGTGCGTCACTCCGGACCAGCATTTTGTCGAGGGATCTAGTTTACCTCAGAAAATGAGCATCATGTAACTCGTGAAGCTAAGACCCGATTTCTAGAGAATTTTCGAAAAATCCAGTTCGCTTTAAAATTCCTAATTTTCTGATGAATATAAATGTCCAAAACTCAAACTTACAATTATTTTTCCCGTGTGCACCGTGTATGATAGCTCTTATTTGATAGAAAGTATTGCCGGTATTAAATTGGGTCACCTCGCTGAATAAAAGGGGTCTCTTTCTCTAAGTTAAACGCCCTCTTGGATTGTCCCCTTTCTTTTTGCTTTCTCCGTTACTCAGTGGGATCGGCACGTATTGTTTCCTTTTTTTACGCTTTTGTTTCCAGTTTTTTTCCTCTCTTTATTAGGTGTCAATCTTTTCGAGTACCGTACATCCCCCTCTTTCTTCTTTGAGCCCTTGTCATGGATGAAAATATACTACCCTTGTTGATAGATGTGTTTTTTTCCCTTTATTTTTTCCAAATCTTCCACGACGGATGAAGACTCGTATTGGAACGTTGCCATGTTTTTATATTTTATCTTTTCGTCCTGAAAGTAAACTCCGACTCTAATAACTTCTTTTCAGAGATTACTGATGCATTAAGCTTCGCCCACATCCGCAAGTCCGCGGGCACGTTGGTTTGTCAGTAGGTAGATAATTTCACCAGACGCCTCACACTGGATCGAGCCAATGAAAGAGGTCGGACTTTAATTTTTTAAGTAAAACTGCAAATTTTGATGCTTGTTTTGCATAATTTCATGTATTAGGGGATGATATTTATAGAAACTTTTACGAGAAAACCAATATTACCACTTTTAAAACCTTGACGTTTTGTATTAAAGGAGTTATAAGCTTTTAAAGTTTCTACATTTTTCCGACTTCTCCTATTGGCTCGTTCTATTATGCGCCGGTTGTTCTCGTGAGCGGGAAATTCAAATTTTTCGTAACAAGTGCCGAATAAAAACCTTAATATGTCGTTTGGGAGGTTTTGCCAGTAGTTTCCGTTGCGGAAATCGTGTTCCTGGTGAAATTTCAAGGAGGGAAAGCAGATAACGCTGAAATTCGCACCATGTCAAGTGGCAGGAGTTGCTAATTATTCAGTCAGGAATCTAGTTACCGCGAACATTCTTTTCAACCAATTAGTTGTTATCCCGTCTAGCGGGCTGAGTATTGAAATTGATAGACAAGGCGATGAACAAAGACGACATAATGAGTTGGTGCAATCCTATTGCTTAAAATGGATGGTTGTAATAGACTAAAAGTGGGTAAATGATGGACTAACTATCGGGTCTCTCGTGAGTTGCCCTTCGTTAACCTACCTTTTTTTTTCCTTTGCAACCACCCGCTTTCACCAGTAGGATCCCTCCATACTCCTCATGTCTTTTTTGTCTATAGCTTTGTCTACCAATTTCAAGAATCAGCCCGCAGTGGTCTACCTCCGATCCGAGTGGAGAACTGATGATAAGTGGATTCGAGTGAAATCGAAATCGCCTTTACTGTATTTCGTCTATAGCTTTGTCTATAGATTTCAAGAATCAGCCCGTTGTGGTCTACTCCCGATCCGCGTGGAAAACTACGGTGAGTGAATTCGAAGTGAAATCGAAATCGCCTTTTGTCTTTTTCACTGGAAAAAAAAAAACACATTGGATTTAGAGTCCAGACTCTTGAAAACATTGACAAGAAAAAATACTCTTGATTCAATCAGATTTAAGCTTAAATCAAAAGGAAATCCGTTCAAATTAAGAGGCTTGGTTCTTGATTTAAGTAAAAATTCGATTGAATCAAGAGAATTTTTTCTTGTCGATGTTTTTAAGAGTCTAGACTCTTTCTAGATCCAATGTGTTTTTTTTTTCTAGTGTCTGTCAATAGCTTTGTCTATCGATTTCAAGAGTCAGCCGGCATTGGTCTACTTCCGATCCGCGTGGAGAAGTGATGGTGAGAGGATTGGAGTGAAATCGAAATCTGAGGTGGAGCGCGGCCGGCGCACTATGGTCCCAATTCACTTTTCAGTGATCAAAAATCATTGCGGCTCTCCGTTTGAGTATTAATACATTTAAGATATGCTTGCCTCATGATTTTGATGCGCTGAATCCGAATTTGACCTCCAATTTTCCCTAAAAAATCATTTGCAAAAGTTACCGTCATTTTTTCACATAAATCACAAACTGCCATACGATTGGCTTGTTATACTTGCTTAGATTGGATGAAAACCATGCGTTCATTGCACATACATGAACAGTTCATGCAAAATTAAGGATGTTTTACTTTTTTGACACCCCCCCCCATTTTTTTTTTTTTTTTTTTTTTTTTTTTTTTTTTTTTTTTTTTTTTTAGGATAACTAAACTGAAAAAAATTAAATAGATCTAAAATTCATTTGTATTTTAAAAATGTCGAAATAATGCTTCAGAGAAGACTTTTCTTTACGTTGATTTGCCGGGAAACGCAAATCGGGTACATAACAATGTTGAAGAGCGGGGGGTGCAATATTGTGACGTTAAGGAAAATTCAATCAACAACGGATAAATATTCGGGGAGTAGGGAATTTTACATCAATAGGTACTTTCTAGGATGGAAAAGAGCATTTTTAAAGATAAAACTGCGGAACGGAAAACTTTTCAAAAAATCTCAAAAAGTAGGAAGAACCAATTTTTTTTCTAAACGGTCAACCTCAAAAAGATTCATAGAAGCTACATAATGGCGTCTCTGTAGATGCAAAATTGTTTAGCACGTGTTAAGGCTGCAATTACAGGTGTTTTTCAGGGCAAAAAATTGAGTTTTTCTGGGGCAAACACGTAGTCACGTAAAAAATTCAAATTTGGTCGAAAAAGCAGGCGGAAGCAATTATTTTTGGTTCGGTTGCCTTCCTAAGGATCTGTAGAAACGACTTAAAAGTGTCTCTGGAGGTGCCAAATGTCTCAGAATATTTTTCGAGGGGCTTTCCAAGGTTGTAATACAGTATTTTGAAGGAAACACGCAGGTACGAAAAAGATTTAAAATTCGTTCAAAAAGCAAGAAGAACCAACAATTTTTGGTTTAAAATCCTTCTTAAGGATTCATAGAGACTACTTAAGCACGTTTTTGGAGGTGTCACATGCCTCAAAAAAGTTTAAGACGACTGCAGATTGATCGATGGCTAAACTTGCTAAATATCGTTATTTTAGCCACCGACTTAGAGACCTAATAAATTTGATTTCTCGAGAAAAAGCAAACCAAAGCACGAAATATTTCTACTGTAGCTTCCCAAGGATGTGTAGTAACTCCCTAAAGGTGTCTCATTAGGTGACCTTTGGTGACTTTTTTTTAAAATGAAAGTACGTGGGAAAAATCGGCATTTTTTCATGAAAAATAGGTACCCAACTTCTACCTTGTGTTAAATGTATCAGAATGCCTCGGAGAAAAATTGTAATTAGTGAGTTACAATCCTCTTAGAGTCCTCTACAAAATGGTATAAGCAAGAATTCTGAGAGACCATTTCATGATTCAGGAGAGGCTCCGAACGCTTTGTTAGAAATAGCCACTTCACGGGTCAGAAAATACATATCCGACTATTCGCACAGTTTGTGACACTTTCAAAGTGACTAGAAATTTTTTTGAGGTATACTACGTGTAGTTTATGACCCGTAGATACTATATTTATCAATTTTGACTCGAAAAAAAAATGTCGTCCGATTTCATAAATATCGATTTTTGAGCGCTCCCGAGCGGATTGGGACCATAGTGCGGCGCGGCGTGGCGGCGGAGCGTGGCGTGGCTTGGTGGCGCTCGGCGATTCGCGGTGGCGGTGGCGGCGAGCGGGGGCGGGGGCGCAGTCCGAGGCAAGGTCACGGTCGCGATTCCCCGCGATGTTCGTTGACGCGACGGCGACGCCCGCTCGCGCCCGACGCCCGACGCCCGACGCTGCCGAGTCGGGCGTCGCGCCGCCCTCGGATCTCCCAGGGAATTTCGGCGTTTATCACGAAAAAGTGCAGAGCCGCGGGGTTGCCACAATCGGGGAATACCGGGATAACCGGGAAATGTCAGGGAATTTAAATTAATTTGAAAATTAATTTAAAGAGAATAAATTAAAAGGGGATTGATAGCCACGGATAACCAGGAAATGTCAGGGAATTTAAAGAAATTTGAAAGATAATTCAAAGAGAATAAATTATTTATAGGGAATTGATAGTCAGGGATAATCGGGAAATATCAGGGAATTCAAGTAATCTGAAAATAAATTTTAAGAGAATAAATGTAACGGGAATGGATAGTCAGGGAAAACCGGAAAATGTCGAGGAAAATGACAAAAGTGTCAGGGAAAAATTGGCAAGTCGCTTCTAGTTGCTTTCCAGTATGGGCTTGACATTTTGGACAACTAATTTTGCCTGAAAACCATTTCAAAGCATGTCTTTTTAATCATCTGGCCATCGTCAATTGGCAGGGAATTTTGCATACATGTGTCAGGGAAATCAGGGATGTGTCTGGGAATTTCATTTTCAAAATTCTGCAGCAACCCTGGAATCGTATTTTTTTGTCGAATTTGGGTTTTTGATAGAGTTGTAATCCTCAGGAGAATGCGCATCTGCTTCTGCATTCTGCTTGCAAGAGGATGTCTTGAAATTGTGATCGAAAGTGCGTCAAATGGACCGCGATAAGCAGAGAGGAACCAATCCACACCAGCTATTGCCTAATTTAATTTGACGAATTGAGTTTCTACAAAAAAAAACGGTTGTGCAAATATTTGTGCAAATTTCAGTGAATTGTCTGCTTAGTATGAAGCAAATTCCTTTATATTTTCAAAGGAATTCGTACATTGCTCTCTCGTAAAAAAATTGAATTTGCCAATATTTTACAGTAACTGAGGTGGCTTGGTTCCTTTCTGCCGAACGCGGCTCAAATATTCGTGTCTCTGAACTCCAGTTTCTCGGAAGAAAATGATATTATAATTTTTTCGAGTTGGGCGGTTTTCGAAGCAAGACATTTTTTCCGTGTTCTGCGGTGAGACGCGAGTCACTGGACGTCGACTGCAGTCGGCCCGGAGGAAGATGAAGAAAGTGAGAGTGTTACGTCAGGCGCTGTCAAAAACATTCGGGCTATTTTTACCTGTCACGAGAGCGATGCTCCATCCTCACGAGTTCCTCTCGCCGCACGATGGATCGAGTCAATTATAAGGTAGTACATTACATTCTAGAATAAAACTGAAAATTTTTATGTTTATTTCGTCCAATTTTAAACTTCAAGGGGTGCATTTTGAAGAAAATTTCACCAGAAAACCAATGAAACCACTGTTAGAAGTACATAGTCTTGTATAAACGGAGTCATAAGCGTTTAAAGTTTACAAATTTTGTCCGACCTCTCCAATTGACTCGATCCACTTTGCGGCGGCTCCGTAATCATGTAGCGGTCCGCCCACTCCCCGGCAGCGTGCACCGCCACTCGGACGACGTCACGCGAATAAGTACCAACTTTTCGGGCCCGTTTCAGAAACGTCGTAATCGTCATAGATTGCTCGATACGGATGAGAGCTTTCGCGAAGGAGCTTTGAAAGTCAGTTCTTTTTCGCGTGATGCCGTCGTCGCCACTCGAGTACTCGGCCGGAGAGCTTAACCGACGAAAATAAGTGATTCGGGTAGTTGACGTGTGTCGGAGCCTAGTATGACGTCAAGCTTATCCGCTATGACAAGAGGAGATCATACCCTGATTGTCTGGAGAAACTTTCAATTTGGACGTATTTCTGCATTATGTGCATTAAGACATGAGCCCTGAGACCCTTAAGAATATGTGCATAACAGGGCTCACGTCATGATGAACATAGTCCCGTTGGATAGAAATACGTAATTTGTCGTGTGCATGGTTCGAAATTGCATTACGACGTTACGCCTTCTTTTGACACCAGAATTAACCAAACCATCCGTAACTTAATGTTTGATTTTTTGATATCACGCGACAAAACTGGCTGCTCACAAATGCCTCCGTGGATTAAGGCCCATTAGCTCGTCGACGGTCGCAATGGTAATCACCGGTATTCTTGGCGTCGGGAAAAAGAGAAAAACCCGGAAAATCCGGGAATTCAATTTGGATGGAAAAACAATTGAGCACGCAGAGAATTGGACGTATTCTTGCTGAGCAGAACAATGTGGAAATGAATTAAAACAAAAGGAACTATGTACTCTTCAAGCCTCACGAACCAAGTTCCTTTCGATTCATAATTTTTTGTCGTAGTTCCGCTCAGCATGTAATTATTGCTTCTAGTGTGGGGAAAACCTTCGTTATCAATGAATAAATTCGACAGTCAATAATTTTTAACGTGAATCTATCTGCTTTTGAGTAGATAACCACTGTTTAGAATTGTTGTAATTTTTAGATTTTTAATTTTTAAAAACTTTTAAAATTCTAAACATTGATGATGATTTACTTATATTTTATTATATAAAAAATAAAATCTCCGTAACTTTATAAACTCGAAAGGGTAAGAATAAAGTAGGAGTATAGTTTCAATTTATAAAAGAGGGAGCGATATTTCCGCATAAGTTAAGATCATTAAATAAATCAATTTTTTTTTTTTAAATTTTTTGTTACTTTTCCCTTTGCGACCTTTGTCGCAGATGAGTTTTTTTTTAAAAAGAAAAGAATTAATTTGTTTTATAATTTCTATTTTCATTCTATTCTTCTAGTTCTTTTTGTCGTAAATAGGTACGTCCAATTCTGAATGTTCACACATTTCCCACGACCATACGTTAACTTGGTAACGATCTGAAATGCAGGTGGCAGGCCAGCGATCCCTCGGGACCTTTGGCTTTCCCCCGCCGTTTCTCCCGCGTCGCGCTCGATCGGTGCGGAAGTGCCTTGCGCGACTCTCGCTTCCGGCCCGGCCTTTTCTCCCTTTTTTACGACGCCTCGATCTTGAACTCGGACGCGACGAACTGAACTGAACTGCCTCCGCTTCCCATTGACCTCCAACCTCGCTCGTCGCGCTGACCTCCGCGCCGACCAAACAAAGCCGTTATCGTCCGTGTCTCGCGGGTCGCATTCTTGACATCGAAGGGGCCGTCGCACAGTGGATCGAGTCAATGGGAGAGGTGGGACAAAATTTGGAAGCTTTAAACGCTTGTAACTCCGTTCATACAAGACTTTGAAGTTCTAAAAGTGGTACCATTGGTTTCCATGTGAAATTTTCTTCACGATACATCCCTTAAAATTTAAAATTTGACGAAAGAAACATCAAATTTTGCAGTTTCAGTCAAACATTTTACGTCTGACCTCTCTAAGTGACTCGAGCCATTGTGCGTCGCGTCGACTGCTCTCTTCTCCGCGTTTTCCGAAAATAAGTTATTTCGTCCAGTGTCAAGGCACAATGAAGCGATGTTTATCGATTCATTTTAATTGGACCGCGTCTAGCAGAAAGGAACCAAGCTACATTAGCTGTTGCCAAAAACTGGGCAATTTAAATTTTTACAAGAGAATGTTTGTGCGGATTCCTTTGAAAATTTGAAGGAATCTGCTTCGGATAATGCAGAAAATTCACTGAAGTTTGCACGAAAATCCGCACAATCCTTGTTATGTGAAAAAAAAAAAAAAATTCAGATTTTCGTGGCCTGGCTCTCATCCAGTTACATATGGTAACTTTGCGTCCTTTTGATCGAACATGCTTTATTGCTTTACTTTATGTATATTTCTTTAACCTAAAGATTTTCCAAATTTCTTCTAATGAGTTTCACGTCTATTCATAGAGTTTTCTCGATTTCAATTCTAAAGTAAAATATTTAACTTCTCCTCAAACCTCTCGGCATGATAAAATCTCAGTACACCCAAAAATTATCCGTCAATGACTAGGTAAATTTGTTCAATCGTAAGTTTGCAAGAAAAGAAAAACAAGTATTACACATAATCGATTCGTATGAATAAATGTAAGAAAGCTACGAATCTGCGGTTCGTCCCGCAATCTTGGCGTAAGTTCCGACAAGGGGGAGGGAGGTGGGGGGGCGATGGGGAAAATCGGGGGGACCGTGGAAAAATCCGTGACGCAAAACGTGGAGAGTGGCGCGTCGAGTCGCGTTGATTCCATCGACCACGACAATTTGCGCGGCGCGGCTTAAGCGCCTCCCCCCCCCCTCCTCACCCTGTACCGGGAAGAGGCAGGAGCTATTCATCAACGAGATGGTTAGCGCCTTAGCATCGCGTCCATTATTCAGTTTTTTGCAACTAAGTTGCATGCGATGTCGCCACGTTGCATCGATTCCAGCGAGCATTTTCTGCTAGGCTATGTGTAAAGGTGAAGATATGTACGTCAGGGTTGCCACAGTCAGGGAAAACCGGGAAATGTCAGGAAATTTTAAAAAGTCAGGGATGAAAATGACGAAAGTATCAGGGAAATTTTGTTAAATCACCTTCATTTGCTTTCTAGAATGGGTTAGAAGTTTCGAACAACAAATTTTGCCTTAAAACTATTTTGAATTATGCCTTCTTAACCATCCGTCACATCTTCAATTGTCAGGGAATTGCACCAAAATATGTCAGGGAATTCAGGGAAATGTCAGGGAATTTCATTTTCTCAATTCTGTGGCAACCCTGGGTTGATTGTATTTGCTGGAACATTTTTTTTTTTTTATGTAGGACGTGGAAACCCCGGAACGTACCAGTATGGAATGAAAAATATTCGGGAAAATCAGGGGATTCGTCCGGGAATTGCTGCCGAAAACAAGGAATTTCCTCACTATACACTAGATCATTTTTTTTTTCATTTATTTTTTTATTTTATTTTATTTTTAAACAAGTGGTTCGAGTTGGCTTGCTACCCAAAAGAAAACCAGACTAACAATGAAATAATGAATATTTCTCTTAACTTCGGTAGAAATATTGGTTTTTCCAAGACAACTATGAAGTAAATGACGGGACTGTCCGGGTTATCATCAGGAAATGATTAAAATCAATAATTGTAGGCATCATGCTCTTAATTCACCGTGATTGCGCGCAGCACTCATCATTCACGGTAATTTCAGTGGTTTTGATAGTTAAACTATCCTCTTTTCATTGAGCACGATAAAATAACTCAATATTTTAGGTAAAATTACTGAATATTTCCATTAATCGGTAAACAGTAAGAAATTTGGAAAATCTACGGCCACCACCCCTTTTTTCTACTCTTAAGTCTAGCACCTTTTTTGAACTCCGGTTGACTTGGCTGTTTGTTTTAAAGCTTGGCATCCATGGAGATATGTCGATATGGTTGTTTGCGCAGACGCCTGTTCACCTGCTGTGCCAGGTTTAAGCTTGGGGTGCGCTCACATCGGACCGTATATCGGTTGTGATGTTGCTAATCAGGAAATCGATTTTCAACCGATATCTGACCTTTTGGGAGTTAGCTTAATTCCGCACATCTGCCTTAGCGTGTTACGTAATCTCATAGTCCACATATTACACCGTCTTTTACTTAAGCGGGAGGGGCTAGCGCTAACCCTCTTTTTCAGCCCTTAGAACAGCAAGTCTCGTTTTTTTAATGCACCAATTTGCCTACTTTTTGTTTGGGTGGAGACGCTACATTTTTCGGGTGCATACTCGGTGACGAAGCACTTATCAGTGAAGAACCAGTAAGTGTAACAGCCGTAAAGATAGAACGAGTGGAAACTGATTGTGAGGGAAAATGAAAAAACTTTAAAAATTTGATAACATTTTTAATAAAGTATCGATTTATCCACTTCTTTCTTATATGTATTTTTTTCAATGGAAGCGTATAATGCAATTCGAATTAGCGCACGAAGTAAATCCCCAAGAAATCAGTTACTCAGCAGTTTGATTGGCACATGAATCAGTGAAAGTATCATCGAGTCCAATTGATATTCGTTGCCCTGTCTTGTTTATCAACACAAAATGAGATAGTAAACGAGTGGGATCCATATCATCTCAAGAGCGGGCACACGCGATAGAGATACGAAATAGTTAGTTAAATTCTCGCCAAATCAAACCTCACAATATTAAGTTTTACCCTTCTCATAATACTTCAACTATTCTCAGGCAGCCCACCTGTATACCTAACGAACTTTAGGGAGGAACGCCGCGTTGCCATGGGCTTTTATTTTTTCCTTTATCATTGCCCAATGTGATCTCATTCCTTCAATTCGCATTCAAATTCATTTCATTTTATCCTCCATTCAATTTTTCGAATTTTTTATAATTCCGTCACATTTACATCAGGTGGACGAAAAAAATTCCATCGAAAAAGCGTTGAATTCTCCTGTCAAGGAAGCTTTGAATATTTCGGAAAAGTACCATAAAATTACTGATTTTTAACCAGCCAATTCTAGGAGACACCCTGTTGTTGCAAATGCTGCCGTGTCAAGGAAGAACGCCGTAAAAGCCTTCAGGCGTTGCCGTATTTCCTCAAATAAAATGCGAATTTACTGGGACAATCATGAATATTTTTCTTCTAAGTTTTTGAACAATTTTGACCGTAATTTAAGCCGAAATATCTGAAAATTTCAAAGAAAATATGCATAATCTTCCTCGAAAATACTCTTTTTATCCGGGGAAATTTGGCAACTCTCGAATGTTCATACAGCGTTTTTCCTCACCACGGCAGAATGACAGAAAATATCCGGATCATTCGGCAACCTTCATTGCTAGTGGCGCTACGGTCCACGGAAGATTTGCCACCCGAACAGGTTGCCGCTGATCGCAGCTGCTCGTTTTTGGAACTGGAACTCAATCGAAAAAACTCGGTCCACAGGTGCAATTTATTGCAGTGACATGAAACCGAGCCACTCCCGCTTTCCTTCAAACCACCTCACACCAGTGCGTGGCGTGGCGTGCTTCGAGATATATCGATATTTCCCCATTTGAGGCTAGTAAAGAATCGATAATTAAGGTGTTCGTTAAATTTCGCTAAAAGAAACCAGCTAGCGCGATTACAGAGTTTTCAAAATCGTGCAACTTCTTCTTATGTTTTAAAAATACCTACTGTATGAACAGTATTAAAATTTACAAAATTATTTTCCTTTGAAATTAACCTCGTTTTTGGTGGGAAGAAGAAACTATTTGCTTTTCCGCAAACTTTTTCCGATAATTAAAAAGAAGCAACATGTTTACAACATAGTAATCGCGCTGGTCCCCTTTTGCTTAATGCAATCCGAATATACTTAAAATTCCTTGAAACATTCCAATTTTCGGTCCCAATCCCGGTTTCGAAACCAAATTAATTTTCCGGAAAATGCATTTATTATTCCTGGATATACTGTGCTCTTCCATAATAGGACAATTCGGCATCGCAGCGTTGAGCACAGCTAATGTCGACGATAACATATCCCGAGAGGCAATTTGCGGCCGACTGCGATGTTGTTGGTCGCGTGATTTTATCACTTGTTTTGCTGCAACACACTGGTCGAGTGTTCCCTGTTCCATAGTACTCAGCGAAAACCGCGTATCTTCATTTGGTTTTCAATCGTTGTCACGGGTTTCTACTTTAGCACGGTCTCTCGTATCGGGAGAATCCTTTGCGCGGTATCCGCAAGTCATAAGTGGGCACAACGGAGAATCTACACGAAAAAATTGTATTACTTCATCCGAGAGACCTCAGTGAATTGAGTTCGCAATATTTTCCATATTTTTTTCTACTATGGGAAATCGTAGAAAAATAGATATGAAAGCGAGACAATTTTTATTCCTTCTTTATTAGCATAATAGGTACTCTGTCTAAATTACAAGGGAGACAATTTGCTGTTTTCTCTTCGATGAAATGAAATCAGAGCGGAAATTTTGAAACGCCGCAACTAAGATGCGCGGGTTCGCTTTGAGCCATTGATGTGGAAAATTTTGACGCGTCACGCAAATGATTTCAAAGAACTAAAAGCAATTGCAAGTGGTAGAGAAATTGACTTTTGAGTGTACTATTAGCGACCAGCGAGAGTAAAATTTTTCAAGGAGTGCTCATGTAGTGACCCTCAGTTCATCGGGAGTGTAAAAGTTTTCAATCCAGCTATATATAACTGAAGTTTTCGGTCGTACAAACAGAACTTCGGTGAAAATAAGAGTCGTGATTTATCTAACAAAAACTCCACTTAAACTTCAGTTATCTGGACTGAAGTTCAGGCTGCAAGACCGAAAACTTAGGTTGCATGCGTTCAAAACGTTAATGTTGTAGGTCTAATTGACGTTGCATAACAAGAATACGGTTGGTCCAAATGTCGTATTGTTTTTTCGACCGTAAATGATCCAATTACTACTTCATTAATTTATCATTAACTCGCTATTTCGTAATTTATTTTTCTTACCTATAAGCATTCCATGAGTAATGATTCATATCGCGTATCGTATGCCTGTTGTTATTAATCATAGGAAATTTAAATTTCACTGACCGGTGGTTTTCGAAGGTCGTGAATATTGCTTGTATTTTTTTTTCATTTGTTGATGTACCGTTATTTTTTAAATTTTTTTTAATGCACTCAGTCAATGAGTTTATGAATTTTTTCTTCCTTCTTTTATACACAGAACCATATTTTGCGTTTTTTTTCTTCCGCAAAATCTTCAGGCTGAAGGGCATGCTCAATTTATTCATCAGGGAAGAAGGAACCAAAAAAATACCTTTTATTCGCGCATCCTGCCTACGGGTTGTCTAACAATTAGACCTCTTTTCTACCAGTCATAAAGTGCTCCCTGCATGGGAAATATGACTATTACGACTAACATTTTAACAGAGCAACTTTTGAGTTTTGCCAAGTCGGGTTGGATCAAGAATTAGATTTTGAGATTTCGACGGAAACAATTTCAGTGTGAGTGTACTCGAGAGTGCGTTTCGAGTGGTCTAGTTCATTCATTTCTGCACAAGTGGAGTACATTTTGCAATAAGAAACTTCTGTTTTTTTTCTTATTTTAGGAACAACGTGTGTACCATTAGTTTCTCTTCGCAGTTAGGTGCTTTAATGGATAAGTCAGAAATAATAGTTCTTTATCGAAAAATGTAGTCCAATTAACTAGAGGGCGTGAAGTTTTATTTTAAGTCATGAACATGACTGAATTTGTTTGATCTCCAAACTTCAAACCGCAAATATTCATTGGTTTGGTTTGTCATCCTGAAACGTTATGAACTCGTAAATGTTCGAAGATAATTCCACGCTCCGGTACTACCAACTCAATGTTTAGTTTTTTCGGTCTGAAGTCCCTTTTAACGTGAACTGATCAAAATTTAGTTGAGTTTTTGACGGGATTGGGGCCGCATTTACAGTCGCTTGTCTAACAAATTCTATCCTCAAGAAGGCGATTTATGTTCACATCTTAATCCAGGGAGATTTTTCCCCTATAGCATAATAATGAAAAAGACAATTTTTCGAGTGAAATTCAACGTTGTAACTTAGAAAATAAATCTCACTAAGAAAATACAAGGATTTGCATGCTGTGGATTCAGTTTACCCGCAGGATTTTGATTTAGCGTATGATAATTGAAATTTATAATTAAATTAATTCAAATGTGTTTGTTTTGTTTCAGGTAAGGAAAATGCACCAAAAAATTAAAAAATTATAAGAATCGCATTATTCTAAGAAATCGTAAGTTGCATGTTCTCTTAGCATATCTATTCATTGGGTTTTGGCTCATACGGCGTTCTTCCTTAGCACCACAATCCATCATTTCCTCCCTTAGTCCATAGGAACCACTTATTTCAACCAATAGGATCGCTCCATACTCCCTAATGTCTTCTTTGTCCATTGCTTTGTCTATTTTTCGATACTCGGTTCGCAAGGACTATTCCCGTCGCGGAAGCCCGGAGTCCTTAACTGGAGGGCGGGCAATTTTCCCGCGGGAGCGTCAAGCGTGAGTTGCGATTCTTCTCGCGCGAGTGTTATGAAACGCTCGCGCGAGAACCGCGAGCTCTGTAGCGTCCACGTAGCGCAAGCGCGAACGGGAGATTGCGCAATCCGACTCACGCTATCGAGAAGATTCCGCGGTCATCGAGCCACAGAAGTGCTACCTACTTGAAGATAGCGGCTAAATTGTTTTCCTTATTTTGAAGCCTTTTAATGACAGATGCAAAGGCAATATACCACACTGAAAAAATGGTATGCTGTTTCAGCACCTAGGATGTCAAAAAATATGTCTCGTGATCTAAAGATGCTGCCTTGATTGCCCACGCAGTTGAATGTGCATTCATAGGATGTAAAGTTAACTGCCAGGGCAGTAAAGACAGCATCTTGGGATCACCAGACACATTTTGGACATCCTAGGTGCTAAAACAGCATATTAATTTTTTTAGTGCACGGAGACCCAACACTCTCAAGAATCGGACATAGGAAAATTCCTTGTTTTGAATAAGGTTCTTGAAGAAGAAATTACGAAGCACAGGAGTGTCAGAAAATGTCTCATCAGGTCTAGAATCGCGAAAGCTCGATTCAAGCTCACCAACGTGTCATTAAATATACTTTGAGCTCGCAGATATTGGTGAGAATGGAACATCGGCGTGCGTGAATTTTTCTCGTTGAAACGCTCTAGAGCTGTAACGCAATCACGCACACATCAACGTATGTTTCATGCTGTCCTCAGCAAAAATATCGTTACTCCAGTCCAATGTTTTTACTTTTTTCCAGCGTGTTTTTGTTGCGCTACTGCAAGAAAATGGAATTTCCCTTAGGCTTCATTTTTTCATTTTGAGTTCCTAATGGTGTGCCAGAGTTGTTTCGTAAAAATGAAGGATGAATGTTAGTTAGGTTTTTTGTAAAACAGCATTTTGTCAGAAAAAAAATGGAAAAATGTCGAATAGAGATATGACGTTTTTACTAGGGACGGCAAATCTTGTCAACTTTTTATGCAAAAAATTTTTCGAAGAATTTTATTCGGAGCTTAATTTAACGTATCTGAGCAGTTCAACGGAAAATATTCAAAACTCCTCTGAAAACGAAATCCTTTAGTCGAGGAAATTTGGCAACATCCAGAAGCTTATACGATGTCTTTCGTAGCACGACCGTGTAGCAAGATGCGGTGAGCGACACAGCGGAGAGAACAACGAGGTAGGTCAGCCAAACGCGCACCTTACGTAAAAATAATGCCGCATGATGTATGAATCAATGATACCCGTGCCATTGCCAGCATAAACTCATAGACATAATAATCGGCTTACTTTCACCGTGCGCTACAACCCCCCCCCCCCTTCNTTCGTCCGCGTTTCGACGGTGAGCGAATCGCGGTTTTGTAATTTACAGTAGCGCCGACTTAATTCCAGCGAAATTCGCTGCCGATATACAGCCATGAAAATCATGGACTTTGCGAGAAGCTCTCTTAGAAAATCAGGGAAGAGTCAGTGAGAGACAGGTTGGTTCCCATAAAGTTCCTTGGAGGCCCTTAAAATTATCGAAAATTTAAAAATGCATAATAGTGAAGGAAACTTGTGAACCCACTGAAACTGCATATCACGCATCGTCCGGTATGGTCTAGTGGCTAGGATACCTGGCTCTCACCCAGGAGGCTCGGGTTCGATTCCCGGTACCGGAACGAAAATTTTAGTGCGATTATATGGATGACGAATTTTTGATGTTTTGGCAAGTCAAAATTCTCCCCTAGTTTTCGGGAAATCTTTAAAAATTCTTACAAACTTATTGTTAGTTCACACTGTGCCTACAAACAATAGTTTTAACAAAATGGGTGCCAATGAATCGCCGTGACGTCATGAAATGCAGTCAATTTCTGTCGCATGGAAAACAACGATGTGTTGCTGAGAAAAATATTCTTGCCATGAAGGTTTAATCGAGCTAACGTTAACTCTATTTTCGAGTCTCACTTGCTTTTATGTTTTAGTTAAAGTTAACTGTATTTCGTTACATCCTATTTGACGTTAAATGACTCTGGTAGAAACTCATATGTCCCCCTCTATCTTCCCCTCAAATCTGATAAAATCTTGAGAATGACGCCCGCATAGCACAAGGTGTTTCCGGAACTTAACCGCAAAGCGGCCAAGGGGTGTGTAGTCCCCTAGTTCGATCATATTTTAGAGTTAAATTTGGTCCGCGTTAAGTAGACAGGAACCAAACCACATCAACCATCGTCAAATTTATTCGAGCATTTCACTTTTTACATCAAAACAGTTGCCTACATTTTTGCACGAATTTCAGTGAATTTTCAGCACAGTGCGAAACAAATGCCTTCAAATTCTTTAAGGAATCCGCACCAAAATTGTAAAAAATTAAATTGCCTAGTTAAATTTGGCAATAGCTGATGTGGCTTGGTTCCTTTCTGCTGAACGCCGTCAATTTGATCACAGTTCGGTCTATCTCTCCTAAAAGACTGAATGTTGGCTTATCAGACGGTCACGGAGCCTCGCGGGAATATGGAATGTGTCAATAGTACGAAGTTGAAAAGTTCGGTCCAACGGCAGGGTATTCCTGCTAGTTTCCTTGCACCCCTGAGGGCGCCGCACGCCTCGTCGGTCAGTCTGGTCCCTACTTACTTTCTCACTTACTCACTTACTCACTTAATCACTTACTCACTTACTCACTCACTTACTTACTTACTTACTTACTTACTCACTCACTCACTTACTTTAACCCAGATGTTAAAAGCACCTTTAAATAAACAAATCTACCAACCAACCTTACTTATCACTTACTTACTTACTTACTTACTTACTTACTTACTTTCTTTCTTACTGAGACTCAAAAGACTGACTAAATCTAAAATACTATATTTCGTCGCTCCTCTGACGGAAGGGCGTAACTCCCTTTCAACATAAGCCGTGGAAGGCATAAAATTGTACAAAGAACAGGGCTCACACGAAAATTGAAGTATACCCTTACGTCCGAGGAGTGACGATTTGACGCACTCCTCGTGTTTCTCTGATTGAGCGGGGCGATGGAAAATCGGCACAAGAAACGCAATTTCTGGAACAATAGCGCAACGACGGCGAGCGATTAGGTGAGGAGAAGAGTTATTTTTTCACGTCGTTGCCCACATTCGGAGGCGTTTTTGGGTTTTCGGTGTCAGCGGCGCACGGGCGGCGAGGCGCAGGCGTCGCGATGCGCAAGCGCGGCCCGGTTCGGTGACGTCACGGTCGCGCGGATGGCGGGCAGTGCGCAGGCGCGGTCCGCGGCGGCCCAGACGCAGACGCCTTGTCACGCCGATTAATTTCGGTCGCCGAGCCCTGACGTAATCCGACGTAACTTCCGACCCAAGAACCAGCCGGAAGGAAAGAGACCGTTGCCCCGCCGAAGCCCTCGCCGCGTTGCCGCCTCGTCCTCATTCCCGTATATTGAATAAATTCAATTTAAAAAAAGAGCATATTATAATATCTAGAGAACCTATCTACGGGAGAGTACTGGCATCTCTGTGTCGCTCTCTGATTGGTTCATCAGTTTTAGGTTATCATGGAGCTCTAAAGTTGGACCAACGTAAACAAACCCGGGGAACACGTATTATCGGCTGAGGAATGCATGATAATCACACTCCACGGTTAATTTTCGGCACAAATATCCATCAAAGTTCGATCCGAACTCAATTCAGAAGATGGTTACAAAAAAAATTTCTATCACATCCAAAATCACGTCTAGAACTTTGTCGCTGTATTGTTTGTTTACATTGGGCGAAACTAGGAGCAGAGGGGCTAGGAATTGTTTACATTGGTCCAACTTTGGGACTCCATGATAGCCGACCGATCAGAGAGCGGCACATTTTTTCTGTAGTAAAAGAATGGAGATGGCAATACTCTCCTGTATACAGGCACTCTAACAATATTGATGGCTGAAGTCGGAAAATGTCTATCTGCATTGTAATGTTGCAAACTTTCCGATTAGATGGCTCTATTTTTTATCAAGAGAAAATCAAAACAAAGTTCTCATAACCAAAATATGAATTTGTCGATCGATTCACGGTTGTCGATCGAATCGATACCACTTTTTGGTCATCTATCGGTCGAATCTATAACCTCCTGTCCGTACTCTCCTTTCAAAGGTAATCTAGTCCCATTTTTCAGTATCTGTGGGTTTTACGACAGAATCACGGTTTGAATGGATTTTCTACAATTTTGATGAGCTCAACGTGATTTTTAAGCACTTTCTTCTCCTGGAAATATCTCAGTTTGCCGTATCAGAAGTATGCGACGGACTCATCGCGGTAGATTATTTTATTTCTGTAGTGCCATACGCGAATCAGTCGTCGAAATTGAACCGTGCAAATTGACTCATTCAGTATCTCCTTCACTAGAACCGGTTATGTTGTACCTTCTGAACGGACTTGCACCATTGTTTGTTTACATCTCAGGTCTCCCGATATCGGTGAACATATTCGCACCGACGATCGGCTGGAAACCGGTTGCTTCGTGAATGGGCCTTGCTTCACTGTTTGTTCTCATTACCAACTTGCATCTCGTTGTATAAATAAAATGCGGCGAAGCACAGCCTCCATGTAAATCGAGGAACAAAACCAGATTTCCCGATGCTAAATTGCCGCTGCTCAGTCCCTTTCCGTTAGATTCGATCTAAATTTATCTTATACTGTTTCAAGGTTAGGGGGAGTGCCGCTGCGTTATGGATACAGTTAGTCTTAACCTGCTGCACTGCGCCTTAAAATGATGCAGAATACTGGTTGTTTAGCTCTCATCGTCAGTGTGTGAAAGTAGGTGAAAGGATTTCTCATCGCTGCCAGAAAGGGAGTCGGAAGGAGTTCGCGGGGAATACCTCCTCAGCGCAGAATAGAGTCGGGGGTGCGGGTTCCCCCGGAAGATTTTTTCAATTACTTAGACAGATTGCATCCTTTTTTTTAAAAAAAAGAAATAAAATAAAACAAATTGAAAAACACATTTTCGTTGCCTTTCGCAGTAACTAGTGAGAGGAGGTGAACAGTAAACTAGACCTAGAAAATTAGTATCGCTAGAAACGAGATTTTTTGTGATAGCTTTTTTATTCTTATGAGAACCACATTGCAAAGAAAAAAGGAATTGTTAGAAATTTTCTCTTTTTCACAGGGCTGCCACAGTCAGGGAAAACCGGGAAATGTCAGGGAATTGGAAAAAGTCGGGGAAAACCGGGAAATGCCAGGGAAATTGACAAAAATGTCAGGGAAAATTTGTTAAAATAAATTTCCTTCATTTGCTCTCTAGAATGGGTTTGAGGTTTCGAACAACAAATTTTGCCTGAAAACTATTTTCATCTATGCTTTCTTAACCATCCGTCACATCTTCAATTGTCAGGGAATTTCACCAAAATGTGTCAGGGAAATCAGAGAAATGTCAGGGACTTTTATTTTCTAAATTCTGTGCAACCGTGTATTTCAGCTTTTTCAATTTAAAACCCAAGATTTTTGTTTGAGATTATATGGTATTGTTTTGAACCAGACGATACATCGAAATCGAATCACTATCAAATACGATCCTTATGAGCCTAACAAGCAGCAAGAAAAACTCCGCAAATCTCTGCCATTCTTTCTTTTATTTCACTTCTTCTTCTCCACCTCCATCACGTCTTTCTCAGCCCGCAAGCTCAACCTTGGGCACTTCTTTCGTTTTTCGCGTCGTTCGCCGTTATCGTTGCGAACTGCAACCGAAACAATGACGGGTGTCAGTGAGACCTTCCCTTAGACGTCTCGATTTCGATCGGAGTCGCTCCTCCGACGTAAGGACGCAGCTCCTCTTCCTCGTGAGCCTTGGAAAGCGTGGAGTCAAACGGACAATAGGTCTCACCCCGAGGGGTAGACACGTTCTTACGTCAGAGAAGCGACGATCGGGTCGCGTCGGCCTCTGATCCTGGGAACGGACTCGCCTCGCAAGTCGCGACACGCGCGCGCGCCACCAGATTATGCAAAAATGGTCACTTGTTGAGAGCAGTGTCGCCGCTGTGAGCTTCTGAAACATTCACAATGAGAATAGATTATAAAATTCGAAAGTTTTTTAGGGAACAGATTCAAAGAGACCCTTAGCTGGCCTCTTTGCGGCACACCGTGTAGCGAGTCAATAGGAGAGGTCGGATAAAATTCGGAAACTTTAAAAGCTTAGACCTCCGTTCCTACGGAACTTTGAGGTACTAAAAGTGGTTCCATTGGTTTCCTCGTGAAATTTGCTTCAAGCAGCACTCCATAAAGTTTAAAATATTGCGATAAAAACCATAAAAATTTGTAGTTTTAGTCAAAAATTTCATGTCCGACCTCTCTAGTCAGTTCTGTCCACTGTGCGGCAGGTGGAAACTTTTACTTCCGGGGATTCAATACTTCGTCATGGACAATTATAAGAGTCATCATCCTTTTTTGGTTGCTGATCCTACTGGTGGGAGTAGCAGGCTGCTTATCGGAATTGATGGACCAAGCGATAGAAATTGTAGAAAACTAAAATAAAGCGGTCCTATACCAGCCACCCGCCTCAACTATTAGGATCGCTCCATGTTTCCTATGTCTTCTCTGTCTATCACTTTGTCTATCAATTTTAGTTATCATGAATGGACGAAAGAGGTGCTGAACTAACTAAAGAGACCCTGTAGTGTCTATTATTTCCTCCCTTTGTCTGTACTGGGTTGCCACAGTCAGGGAAAACCGGGAAATGACAAGGAATTTTAAAAAGTCAAGGAAAACCGGGTAATATCAGGGAAAATGTGTTAAATCACCTTCATTTGCTGTCTGGAATGAGTTTGAGATTTCGAACAACAAATTCCTAAAACTATTTTCAATTATGCCCTCTTAACCATCCGTCATATCTTCAATTGTCAGGGAATTTCACCAAAATGTGTCAGGGAATTTCACCAAAATGTGTCAGGGAATTTCATCCTCTAAATTCTGTGGCAACCCTGGTCCACAACAACCACCCATTTCAACCGATGCGATTGCTCCTTTTTCTCTCTGTCCGCTTTGTCTATCCATGTCAATAATCAGCCCGCAGGCGCGTTTCTGTTTGACTAGCTTCAATTAAATCTACATCAACCGTTAAAAAAGTGGTATTTTCCCGGTCCGAACGGCAACGCTGGCGAGTTGAAGGAAGTTCAAAGCTCCGAACGTACAATTACTCGTAAAGGGGTCAATGAGAGACGCGGAGACATGGGACTGCCCCGAGGAGGGGGGGGGGAGAGGTTAGGAAGGGGCAATCATAATTGATGATTTCTTCAAAGAATGATTAAAATTGCAAGAATGAATCGATGAAATCTACGCGATGATATTTATCGACTGCGAACCGCCGCGCCACGCCGGTTGCGTTAGGTCGGAATATTTTAAGTAGATACTCGAATGGATTTAACAAGAATCAACCCAACTGCGGGCTGATCGTCGAAATTGATAGACTAAGCCATAGACAATGAGGACAAAACGTATATTGAGGGATCCTAGTGGTGGATGCTGATGATTGCAATGACAAAAGAGGTTGGCAATAGACTAAAAACTATCTCAAATTATGTCTCTCATGCCATTTTGCATGGCAATTGCATGATTGTTAAAATTGATAGACAAAGAGGACAAAAAGCATGGAGGAATCCTATTGGTGGAACTGGGGGGTTGCAGAGACAAAATGACGTCAGTAATAGACAACTAACGGCAACCCACGAGAGATCCTATAGTTAGTCCACCATTTACCCCCATGGTCTATAAGAACCGGAACGCAATCTGATTTTTGGCTTTTCAAATGCAATCTGCTTCGATTATTGACGATCAAGTAATCAGTTTTTTCTCTCTTTTGTTCGCAGGTGAGGATGATATTCGGTCAATACTCTCGAAGGATTTTCACCGAAGCAGGTTTAAATCATTTTATCGCTGGATTATCTGACGGGTTTTTTTTTTTTTTTTTTTGCGGTGCGGTGTCCATTTCATTAAGCTTCCATTTTCTTTCACTAATTTTTCATGTTGGAAGGAGACGATTGATTCAGTAAGTGAAATAAATACAGATGAGGGAAGATGAAAGAAGAATTTATCTGTTCTCATTCAAAATTCTGAACACATCTCAATGTAAACTCATCCCATGCTTTTAACGCTCTGATCGAGATTATTTTATCATACGTTTTTTATTTTTATTTTATTTTATTTTTATTTTTACGAAACATACATAAAGCCACCATATGGGGCTATTGTACTAGTCAACATGGTATTTAGTTACAAAAAAAACGTTAAAACAAATTTATCTTATAATAAATTTATAACCTGCAATAACAGCAAGTTGGAAAACAGAGAGAGTGAATACCGTGAGTTATCAATACTAGAACATTAAGTTAGGAAGTTAAGCAGTGGTGAAAAACTCAGAGAGATCTTGAAAGGATTCAGCCAAAAGAAACGATTTCTAATGTGAAAAAAATTTGCTGATCTCTGAGTTCTTAAAGTGAAGTCTAATATTTAGAGGGAGAGCATTGAACAGCTGAATAGAAGGAAGCTGAATAGAATACGTTGATTGTTTTTCTCGAGTGAGCAAATATTATTGAAGCTATTTTTAAGTGGAATAATCCGTCACGAAGACTAATTCAAGCCGCGGGCGGAATCACCATTCACTTTCAACCAGCTTTTTTCCCCCTGATAGATAATCTAATCACGCTTTTTAAGCCGTACCTTAAGTTGCATGATCGTAGCATCCTGTGCAAGAATGGCCCACAATACTGCTGGAATTGTGCCCATAGTCGCCCTGAAATCACTTTCCAACAATGGTCTTCGAATTTGTCCTCCCTCCTCGGCTGAAATACTCACTACGTGTGAAAGTTTGGATTGCTGAAAAATATTTTCGAAGTTGCACAGTCTCAGCTAACTCCATCGCATAGATCTCGGTTGCCTCGAGCAACCATCACGGATCCCCAGCAGAGTCGATGATTAAAGCAGGTTCGGGTGCAAGTGAGAAAAACTTCCATTTTGCATATCAAATCTGTCGTCCACAGCAAAAACACCGTAACTTCACTCAAAATGTTTCCTTTTTTTGCAGCATGTACTGCTCTATTACAAGAAAATTTAATCACCACAAGGCTTCATTTTTTCATTTTTATTTCCTAGTGGTGTGGCGGAGGCGTAGGTACACTGGAAAAAAAAAAAAAAACACATTGGATCTCTAGTCCAGACTCTTAAAAACATCGACAAGAGAAAATACTCTTGATTCAATCAGAATTTAGCTTAAGTCAAGAACCAAGCCTCTTAATTTGAGCGGATTTCCTTTCGATTTAAGCTCAAATCCGATTGAATCAAGAGTCCATTTTCTTGTCAATGTTTTCAAGAGTCTGAACTCTAGATCCAATGTGTTTTTTTTTTCCAGTGTATAATAAAAATGAGGATAAGTATGTGTTAGGTTTTTTGTAGAACAGCATTTCGTCAGAAAAAAACTTGAATAAGTGTTGAATGGAGATCGGCAGTTTTACTTTGGACGGCAGAGATGATCTCGTGCGAACGCGACCCTCGTGTTCGATGGTGTTTAGACACGTTGAGTGCACACCGTGTCATTATGCGTTACGGATGCACTTTTCTAAGTGCCCGATCATGTTGCTAGGCATTACCTGTTAACAAATGAAAATCACGTGGAAGCAGAATTCAGACGAAGAGCGGTTTGGAGCAGTGGCGCTGCGAGGAATGAATAATCGATCATCGATATTGCCCCATTTGAATCCATCGTAAAGAATCGATTATTAAGATCATCGTTGGGAACACCCTATTTATCGATCCTTTTCTGTAGGTTTAAATGGCAGATCGATCGATATATCGCAACGCACTCCACGCCATTGCTCTCCGCTCTGGCGTCACTGCTCGTCTTGTGTCGTCAAGTCGTTATTGAAGACTTCAGCGTTATCGATGAAAGGCTCTTGAGTCTTTCGTCAGGCGTGAAAGTGTGACGATCCCGTCGTGGGTTCGGAGTTTTGGACCGTTTCGAAGAACTGCTCTTGTTTAATTTTGACGTTGATGTAATGATGACGTATTTACGTACCGCACAGCAATACTACTCTGTTCCCCCATTTGTGTAGCAAGGCCAAAAATGAAATTTTGAGGAACTGGACCCAATTCTGTTCGAGCGGAAAATTGAGAAATGGCTGCACTCATGATGGTGCCTTAAACAGATATTGTCCCTACAGGAAGCCCTATTTATTTTCATGGTGACCAAAGGAGGTATATGCTAATTCTTAACAGCGGGATGATTGATGAAATTGATCGGCAAAGCGATAGACATAGAAGACATAGGGAGTATGGAGCGATCCTATTGGTTGAAGCGAGTGGCTGTTACAGAGAAAAGGAGAAAATATTGGACTGACTATATAGGGTTTCTCGTGGGTTGTCATTAGTTAGTCTATTATCCACCCTCTTTGTCTATAGCTTTTTCTATCAATTTCAACAATCAGCCCGCAGGGAAAATTTCCCCGAATTTGAAATAACGAATTGTAATCGTGCGTCATCTGGAAGAACCATCTTTATCAAACTGCCGTATCAAACCCACCTTACTTTTCGCCCCGTCAACTTTTCTACCTTGGCGTTTAATTCTCCGAGTCAGCGGAAAGAGACAAAGTTCTCCTTCATTTTTGTGGATGTACAATTTTACGTACCTCGAAGTTGGAATAGTTGTATCACTTATCTCGCCCCGTCTAACTTTTCTACCTCTGCGTTCAAGTCTCTGTGTCGGTGGAAGGGAAACCAAGTTCTCCTTCATTTTTGTGGATATTCTATTTCACCTACTTTAGTGGTGAAATAGTTGTATCACTTGTTTCGCCTCGCTTAACTTTTTCTTTCCACTCTGCGTTTATGCATCAGAGTCGGCGAAAAAACCTCTCTACAAGTGCTCACCCCGACATTCATCAGTCATCACAAGGCTGTTTGAAATTTTGCTGAACGAATTTCTCATCAACCATCATAGCCACAACACGATAAGTTGCGTTGACCACCGAACTTAATTTTTGCGTCACCCGATTGCGATGCTCTGATCGCTGATGCGGGTGCTCTTATATATTGTCTTCGTTGTGAGTTCAACAGTGCGTTGTCTATGATTGAATGGTTCAAAGCTCGGAAAGCGGCGCCGAACTCGAATCGATGACTGATGCTTCTAAAATACGCTCGATTCCGCAACACGAGTGACAAATCATCGGAATAATTTTTTCCTCATCACCTGCAGCCGAGCCAAAACCGTCCACGGTTCGCCCTCCGGCCATGATGAATTTTTCCCACCGAATTAATCGAGTCAGACTCCATGATGCGCACCAGGTTGTCAAGTTGAAAAGCTCCGAATCGGTTTCGGACTCCTTGGTCCATTCCATTTCCTGAGATTCTCCTGAACCTTTTGCGACTTTGTTTTCTTTCTAAGGAATTCCTGGATTTCCTCTATTTTTCCTGGATTTTTTGGTACGGTCATGTTCAGAGAATGGCAGGAGATTGGTTGCCGAAGAAGGTCCTTGCTTGGGTTCCTCCTGGGAGAAGGCGCAGAGGGCTCCCAATGAGAGATTGGAGGGAGAAGATTAAAGCAGAAATGTTAAGGTGCTCAATGCCTCAAGGGTTGTGCCGTTGTGGCTCGACAGAGGTGACCTATATGTACGTCCTGGATTTTCAGCGGAGGAAATTTTTCCGCATAATTCCAGAGAAAATCCTCGAAATTTCAGGGAATGAAAAAAATTAAGAATTTTAGATCATGTGCTATCGAAGACCAAGGGCCGAATTCAGTAGGTCCTTCTACCGCACTCAAATAAACTTAGGACGAGTCTTGACTGCACTTAAGTCCGGCTCAGCGCTTCTGATAAGCCGGCGGTGCGATTCGGGCCCATCGGTGGATGTTGCACCTCCTTGGGAAAGAGCCGACATTTGGCCTCAGAGAATCTTCATTTCATACTTTCTTCGTTCTCAACCAACTTACGGAAGAGATTCCCTCGAAAAAGCTTTACAGTCCGGCAATACCGCCTCGACTCCGGGCAGGGAATCAACCTGGTGCGACTGGGTGACCTTGAAAATTAGCTAAATTGTCACCGATCCCCCCCCCCTTCCACCCTCGCCATCCTTCACTTTCGAATCAAACGACTCGCATCTTCTCGACAACCGGTCCTGGGTATATTTAAGGTTTCCCTCTCTCTCTTATTTTCTTTCTTGCCGACGATCCGTGCTAGGATGCTGATGGCACCGGGAAAAGGGAAAGAAAACTTTGGAGAGCAGCCCGACCGCTGTTGCCGGTTTGAACCGTTACGTCATCATGAATATATCTTCGTTTAAAAAAATGTACTGACATCGAAAATTTGAAGTGCTCTGTGGCTCTCCTTCCCAGCGAAACCTCTCGGCAATTAGTCAGCTTCGGTTTTTCGCAAGCGATAAATTCCGGCCCTTTTTGCGGAATTTTCTGTTCTTTTTCAGCACTTACGGGCAGTCTTAAACAATATGCAATATTTCCGGAAGTTTAGGATTTTCCGGACCCATTCAGGAAACGGCACTGTTTTTCTGTCTCGATCGTATTCGACACACCAAAAATGCGCTCTGTCGATGCGATACATTGAAAAAGATGAGCTCAAAATATTGACATAAACTCAATTTTTGCCCATACATCGAGCGGTGAAATGCATGCCTTGCGTCTTGCTGAGGAATGGTTTTATTTGAATAACCGCGACTATTTAATATAATATCAAGACCGAAAATGTAGTATTCTAAAATTTCATAGCTCGTTGTGTGAGTATGTGGGTTAACTCAATATCAAACAGGTGAGATTGTATCGATACCCATTGGCTCAACATGCAGCCTCAAAAGTCAATAGAGTAATCTGAGGGAACGGGTTTTTTGTGGTAGATTTTTATCCTTATGAGTACAAACTGGCAATGAAAAGTGAAATTGTTGGGAATTTTATCATTTTCAGCTTTTCCAACTTATATCCTACAACCTTTGTTTAAGGTTATGTTTTATTATTGTGAACCAAACGATAAATCGAACCACTAGGTATTCATTGAAAATATGGAACTGACAGTACTCTTCTCATGTGGGCACTCTTCGAACGATTTTCGACGGAGCGTTTTTCGGATCGTCGTTTCTCGCGAACGTGATCAACGGAAAATATTTATTCGCCGTGAGCGGATCGGTAGGCCGCGCTGATTCAAAGTCAAGGTTAGGCAATCCCCCC
>NW_017566800.1:1683189-1696580 GCF_001854935.1 Bemisia tabaci
GTTCACACCTCCTCCCCCGTCACCTTCCGATTAATTACCGATTCACCGCCAGACACCGCTGCCGGGTCGACAGTGTCGATTCGAGTAATAAGGCTTCGATGAAATTGGATGTTTGGTTACTTGAGAAGTGGAATAATAGATGTCGATGTAGCCGCCAGTTTTGACGATCAAAATTCACGAATCGACCATTATCGAAAGAAAATTTTATACAAAGTAAGCATGCTTATAACAGGGTTGCCACAGTCAGAGAAAACCTGGAAATCTCAGGGAAAATGACGAAAATGTTTGGAAAAAATTGATTAGGACCTTTATTTGTTTTCTAGAGTAGGTTTGACGTTTCGAACAACAAATTTTGCCCAAAAATCTATTTCTAATTGTGTCTTTTTGACCATTCTGTCATATCTTCGATTGTCCGAGAATTTCGCCAAAATGTGTCAGGGAAATCAGGGGAATGGCAGGGAATTTAACCCTCCAAATTCTGTGGCAACCCTGTAAGTGGAACTTGGCATAGTCAGGGTTGCAATGGTCGGGAAAAAGTCTAAAAAGATAGAACGTACTTTGATGACAACCTGGAAAGTCAGAAAAATTGACAGCCCTGCGTCTGAACAGCCGATAAAACATTCATTTCGCGCCGTTACCGCTTGTCTGCATTGCCCAGTTTTTGGGAATTTTTCGCCGTAAAACGAGTACTAACTCCGCGTGTTGTGCGCTACTTCAACTTGACGGGGTCTAATTATTGACATTTACCTACTCACGATCCATCTATCTACTCTTGTTTTCTGCCTCTCCCCCAATTTTTCTAAAAAAAAGTCATGTTGATATAATTAAAGTTGAGATACATTGCAAAAGCTGGAACGTGGCCCCACTCTCGCGCTAACGCGTGAACAAGAGAAAATGGGCATGAGAAATCAAGTTCGCCTTCAACTCGAAGGATGCAATTTGAGCGGCTCAGAAGTTCAAATAGTTGTATCACGCATTTTGATTGAGCGCGAGGGCCATAGGGCGAGTGATATTCATTGTAGTCTTCGTGTTTTTAATGACCATTGTAGTAACCCATCCAGTAACTTTGACTCGATTTTCCCCGCAGGAAATATTCCGATATTGACGTTGAAATAAATTGCAAAAGATAGAATGCAGCTTGGTTCTCACACTCACGTCACGTCAGATCTCCGTCAAAACAAAAATCAAATAATAAAGCACGTGAAGAAATCGTACAACGTGAGACGCGGTTATGCCGATTCTTCCCCAATCCATCCAATCGGAATGGACGCGATCCTCGGATTTTCCATTCGCGAATCGGAGGAGTTGTGCTAAGGAAAAGCGCCGTATGAGCGCTTAAATGTTGCCAAATTTCTTCTCAGAAGATATTTATTCTTGAAGAAAATAATGAATATTTTTCCTTGAAATTTTCGAACTATTTAGATCAAATCACGAACTAAATTCTCTAAAAAATCGGGAGAAAATTATCGACAATTATTTCCAAAAATTTGTGATTTGTAATAGGAAATTTGGCAACGCCTAAAGGCTCCTACGGCGTTTTTCCTTAGCACGCCAGTTTACTCAATCGAGTTTAATAAGTCGCTATGATTTGCATTTTATCGGCGCGGTGCGGTGCGGTGTTGTAACGCGTTTAGGCGCGTTACCGTCTGGGTGCCGGTGTCCTTCGGGATCATGATGACGATAACGATATAACGATAGCGATAATGATGCGGCACCTGTCGCCGATCCGATCCGTGGGACACCGTCGCACGGTGGGTCGATTCTTCGGGTGAGGTCGGGCGTGAGAGTTCTGTCCGAAACTGCAAATTTATATTTATTGAAGGCAAATAGTCAAATCAGGCATTTTATCAAATGTCTAGGCAGATTCTCAAATTTTCAGTGTTAACGAGGTTTCTTATGTTTTCACGAATACCTCTCTAATTTTCAATATTTTGAGACTAAAAATCCGGCAAGTACAAACTGTCATTTTATTTCTCGTTCGATAATACTCCTCATAATTCTTCAACCGCCCAAATTGTGAAAACTTTTTATTTTACGAAATGCTGCATGTTCTGAGAGTTTGCATTCAAGAACTAGAAACAACGTTTTTAGAATCGTATGGAACAAGATTTCAAATAAAATTCATTTTCACATGATCAGAGAATTATTTTGTCTACAGTAAGCAAAATAAGCAGAATTTCAGTCTAAAGCAGAATTTCAGTCTAAGTAAGAATATTTAACTATTTGCCTAGGCATTTAACAAAATGTCTGATTCGACTATTTGCATTCGACATATCTATATATAGGATTTCGTCACTTTAGAAATTTCAAGAGATATGTCCCTGTAAAGAAATTTACCGATACAACGAATGGAACCACTTTTAAACTTATCTTTTTAGTATTTACGATGATATAAGCTTGTAAAATGTCCGATCTCTATCATCGACTTGTTTCACCGTGCGTCGCCATGTTGTAACTCGATTTTCGACCCGAGGCTCTGGCCGTCCTTCTCTCGATTTTCGAAGAGCGCACAATGGGCAGTATCGCGGGCAGGGATTCATTGTTCAAACTGACGGCGCCGAAAAATTGTCTTTTAATGCATTTTAATCACCTGGCGAACACTAGGAATTCAACATCTGGTGAAAGCTGTCGAGCTTTGCTAATTGTAAGGTTGTGTAACTGTGTGTCTCGTTTATAGAAATTCATCGGCTTGAAGAAGAGGATTCTTGTCATGACAATGAGACTGAAATTCAAGGAAAAGTTCCCCGTAGAAAGTCACCGGCGATCAGTTTTGTCCAAAGCAACATAAGCCACATAAGCTACATAAGCCTCCATCTGTCATATCGAAGCTCAAAATTGGTCGGATTAAAATTAAAATGCAAGCTCACGCTCTCATAAACACGAAAACAAACGAAATTCCCGAAACGCTTTTCGTCTTTTTGGAGAGATAACACTGCATCTTCTAGAAAATTTTGCCTCCCTTTGCATCTCTGACGTCCGGCCAGTTTTCACGAATCGATTTTAAGCACTGAAAGAAAGCTACAGGCTGTATTGAAATACCGTCCGCTCCAGACTCAGCGGCCGAAAGTTCCGGGTACTGGAGCCACAGCTTCGATTGCTCTGGGTGCTGCATCCGGACCTTTCGGCCTCTGAGCCAGGAAAGCGGACTGAACGTCCACATAGCACGTAAGTACAGCCTCCACCGCCGGAGTTAATATTTATAAAGTTATTTCCGAAGAAAATACACTATTTTTATTTTCACTTCATACCAATCTTTCATATTATCTTTTCTTTTTCTCTCTTCTTTCTTCACCTCTGAAAGCCTGAAAATGATGAGGAAACTGAGATCAGTTGGATAGTTATCGTCGACAAGACGGACACAACAGTGGTTGCGCCTCCAGCCCGAGGGGTATGCAATTTGAGCCACCGGAGAGGTAAAATAGTTGTATCGCGCGCCGGACTGACAGGCATGAGTTTCGCGAGGTGTTTTTTGATCCGGTTATCGTTGAAGGGAATGAGCGATAATTTTACTGTGACAGTTGGAGCGCTCGCTTAGTAATTGTCGAGACAAAAAACCCCAAATCAACACCACTCATCAGGTCGATAACATTTACATTTAGATCGCTTTATCAATGATATAAATAATCTGTATGATGAAATTGTGCCTCGCAACCCGATAAGCAAACTAATTACTCTCCTATTTGATTGTGGAAGAAAAAATCTAGTTTTTTGGGTGTAGCGAATTAGGAACAATGTTTCAAAATGAAATGATGAAAGGAAAAAATCCACGCACACGTAATTAATTATTTAGAAACATTTGAGTTTCCGTAGAGAGAATGGCAACAGCCCTGCCTGGCAAATCTTCATCGTTCCATCATCCATTATCGCCAGTTCGTAGCTGATTCTTCGAATGAATTCCCCACTCGAAGCGTCAACGTTTATATGAAAGGAGCTTAATCTCAATTCGAAGTTTTTTAAAGCAAGTGCCTCAAAATTTGATCTCTTCTATCTCACGCACTTTCTCAGAAGTGCTCCGAAACAATCCATGTGAGCAGATCAAACAAGTGGATGGACTCATTGATAGGCGTATTGTAGATAAATTTATTTGTTTTTCCTGTGCGACGTTACAGTAAATGGTCTTTATATCTGAAGACTAGAAATTAAAAAAATCCTAAGTCAATGATGATTATACCAAGTTTGCAACACTGTTTTTCCTCAGTTTAAATGCATTGGCGATGCGTAAATCGAGAGTTTGTCTTGATGTAGAGGTGGACTCTCAGGATAGCGTGGGATATCCCCTCTATTTTGGCCTCAACTTGAGAGCTTTTTTTGAGCTTGGGAGATGATTTTAGAGAAAACCAGTGGCACAATCGTGTTTCTCGCAAACTTTTACATAAGAATCAATAGTCAAATTGCAAATTTCTCACACATGCAACATCTCCATTGGGAACTTTTCTCCAATTTGCACTTGATATGAAAAGAAGACTTTTGATTTTTTAACACAGACTCCCGATTAATGAGGGAAGCAGTTAAACAATCTTAGCAACACCCGATGACGCCTTGGAAGATTGAATCCTCACTCATCACTCTTGAACTAGTACTCAACATTGGTCGCAACCGTATATGTCATCACTCAACCGAATAATCGCTGATGTTGTCGCTTCTCATACGAATGCATGTAATTTTCGTTGAGTCCGATGCGAAAATAATGTGAATAACTCTGCAACAAACGGCAACGCCGAAGAATGCCCATGTAATTAGGATCGCGTAACGACTGCAACTCGGGTACGGAGCTCCAGCGTTGCCAAAATTAGCCGGATCATCCCCGGATCTACAGAGTTTTCGATTCTTATCGAATCCGATTTGACTCAGAGCTTTGCTGCCGTGCTAAGGAAAAACATCGTAACAGCATTCAAATGTTGCCAAATTTCCTCTCGGGAGGCATTTATTTTTGAAGTGAACGATGGATAATTTTCCTTGAAATTTTCGGACTATATAGATCAAATTACGAACGACATTTTCTAAAAACTCGGAAGAAAAATATTGATAAAATTCCTAAAAAGTCGTAATTTGGCAACGCCTGAAGGATCGAACGGCGTTTTCCCTCATTTTCAGCATGGATCATGGTCCATGCTACAGCATCTTCAAACAAGAGGATTTCAAATATAATTACTGTATACCATCAGATGATCTGTAAAATCCAAAAAAAAAATGGCAATGACACTAGATGTCAATCTCGCTATCGAAGAGGTCAAGAGCAAGGACACAAATGGTTTTAAAAGTGAGTAAATACGCCTAACTGTGAAATTCGTGCAAAGTTCACCATCGAATACTCCGTAGGAACCAAAAAAAATGGCGATGACACCAGATGCCAACCTTGCCATAAAGAGAGGACTAGAAAAAGAACACAATTGGTTTGGAAACTGAGTAAATACACGCCGAATAGTGAAGTTTGCGTAAAGTTAAAGTTTAGACAGGGATACATGGGATCCTCAGGTGCTTTGTGAAACCCATGAAAATGGCGATGACATTAGATGTCAACCTCGCTGCAAGAGAGGTCTAGGAGAAGGACACAATTGGTTTCAAAACTGTGTACATACATCCAATTTTGAAGTTTGCGTAAAGTTAGAGTTTAGACAGGGATACTAGGTACTATCAGATACTTTGTTGGAACTAACAGAATGGCAATGACACTATATGCCAACCTTGCCGTAGGAGAGGTTCATGAGAAGGGCACAAATATAGTTTCAAAACTGAGTAACTACACCGAATAGTGAAGTTTGCTTTAAGTTCACGGCCATACAATCGAATAAAACCTCATTTTTTGCCTTTTTGAATTATCCGGAGCGCCTGCAATTTTTTTGATCCTCAAAGCTCTATAAAGCTCAAAGTGGCTAAGCCAATCAGAAGCGAAACCCTCCTGTCACCACTCTCCACGTGAAGGTACTCTAATTTGACCCTCGTGTTGCTTTGCTTGCGACTTGAGTGCAATAATTTGGTTGAAGGCTCAGTGATGCTTATTCTTGATGAAAACACCAGTGAGACTGATCTTTCCAAATCTTCTTTCAAAACCTACAAAAACTGCTAAAACGTTCCTTTTACGAATCTTTTTTTCGCTTTTTCTTTAGGTAAAAATTATCTCTGTGAAATTAACGTAGAAAAGCTTTTTTAAAAAATGACCACTTTTTAATGAGTATTCTAAATTTTTAGTGTTGAACAACTATAGACTATATTTTAAGAGGTTTTTAACACTTATTTTACGTAACATTTACCAGAATTTTACTCCTCGCAAATTGTACCTACCAAAAATAAAATATTCTAAGAGGTTTTCCCGAAACGAGCATACTTCAACACTTACTTAACCGTTGTTTCGTTTTGATTCACGATTTTTTTTAAAAAGTTGTTTCAACAGTCGTTGCACCAAGGAATGAGAAGAAATCCCGGGTTTTCATCTGAGAATTTTTCCGTAGAAATCAGGAAATATCCAGGAATGATAAAAATAAAACAATTTAGACTCAGTTTGTATCTTCAGCTGGGTGTAATGCCTAACGGAATATAAGCCGTATAATCAGGAAAAATCCCTTAGTAAATTGGCGCTCCGACGGAAAAATTACCGTAATCGCTCGAGGCATATTTTTGTCCTTTTTCCGGTAACGATGAGTGTCCGTATCCTCAATGCGCGGCGCTGCGTCGCGCGACCTTCCCAGCAGCTTCCTGCTTCACTGTAATTGTAATTGTTCGCAACGCGAACGAGTGTAATAGCTTCCGATACACGATAACACACATCCACCAAGTGCACAATGGGACAGCTCCCGCCCGCCCGCCGAAATTTACCGGTTTGCCCACCGCGAAACGCGGAACAGCGGGAACGCTGCGATAAGAATACTTGCTGAATTTTAATTTTGGCGTGTTACTTTGGTTTCCCTCTTGTCAGAACTCCGCTGGTCGAAGAAAGCATTTGTTTTATTCGTTGAGATGGTATTGTCCGAGTCGTCACCGGCGTGAGGGAGCTTTTCCGTGTTTCAGAGTTGCCACACTCAGGGAATACCGGGGAAAACGGGAAATGTTAGGGAATTTTAAAAAGTCAGGGAAAATTACGAAAATGTCGAGGTAAAATCGTCATATCACCTTTATTTGCTTTTCGAGTGGGTTTGACGTTTCGAACAAATTTTGCCTGAAAACTATTTCTAACTATTTTTTTTAAAAAATCTGGCATTTCTTCAATTGTCAGGGAATTTCACTGAAATGTGTCAGAGAAATCAGGGAATTTAATCGTCCAAATTCTGTGGCAGCCCAAGCTGTTTTCTTTTTTGTTTTTTCCCCTCCTATTACCCTTCGATTTTTCAGTGTCGTGGAGGAGCAGGGTAGCTACACGCCTTGAAAATTCGGAAAATCTGAAAGTTTCCGATCTCTAAATGTCAAATTTACTCTAATTATAATTTTTGGAACTTCTTGGCTTTGATTTCCCCGCGAAATGGTGTGGACCCATCACCATTTCTCCACCTTTTGAATAAATATGACCATCACCAACGAGAGACTGCACACATTTTCTTCAGATCTTGCATGTTTTTTACCAATAGAGAGTGTTACGTAACGTTTGCTCATACATCCTTTTCTCCCTAAAGCATTACGTAATTGAACGTATTTATGCTAAAAGGAACTATGTTCCACGCAAACCCTATGCACATAGCTCCTTTTAGCATAAATACGTCCAATTGAAGCGCTGGGTGCAGAAATGTCATTTCTTGGTTACAGTGTCTTAAAATCTTCGCGTACGTTTCATCCATTATAATTTAAGCAAATGTTTGAAACCGCTGTAACTTTTATTGAATATTTTCTACGATTTTACAATGCTAAAAACGTTACATTCAGCAAATTCAGCCAATAGTTTCCTCTCTAAAATAAGACGTTGCACAGGAGATACTGAAGCCCTGCAACTAATAAATGCCCTTTCTGCGCCCAACGCCCCAATTGATGAACACTCCCAATTTCAAAGGCTCGGTCGTAAGAATAAGTCATGAACCTCGAAATTATGAAATTCGTTTTCTTAAGCTCGGCACGGAGAAAAGTTGGACCCCGTTTCGATTTCGGCGACCGGAGCTGGCGGCGAGGCCAGGGGCCAGGGCTCAGAGCCTCGCTGCGGTTCGTCGTCTCCCAGACGGGACACTGCCCGTCCACCCGCGTTCGACCCCGAGCCAAAAGCGCCCATCCGCATCCCAGCGTGGTCCACGGACGTCACCAACGGCCACCCGTCCCGAGGGCCAGGGACTCGGGACACGAGGGCCCCTTCCCCCCTCCCCAACCATTACCACCCCTCTCGGTCGTGTTGATAAGCTCCGTGGACTTGATTTGATTTGATTGGGACCCGGACGACGGCGGCGTACAGTGGGTCGAGTCAGTTGATGAGGTCGGACAAAATTTGAAAACTTTAAACGCTTATAACTTCGCTCATACAAAATTGTGAGGTTCTGGAAGTGGTTTCATTGGTTTCCTTGTGAAATTTACCTCTGGTAGCACCCTTACAATTTAAAATGACCTCTCTAATGGAGAATTTGCATGCACATATTTTATTGCTTCATCTGAAAGCGCTTTAAGGGCTGATTTCACAGTATTTTTTACAATGTTTTTTTGACATGGGACATTGGAGAAAAATTGATTTAAAAGTGAGAAAATGCACCGTCTAGCAAGGCCAGATTCACCTACTTGCCGCCTGTATTTTGCCGCCCCCTTCTCATTCGTTTTGTAACTCGATAAAAACGATCAAGTGAACGTGCCAGCGGGGGAGGGATGCACAAGACGCATTTACTCGTGTTGAACACATTTTTTGGGAAAGTCCTGTCAACACTACTAGCAAAAGTTCACGGAACTTTGCGCGAAAGTTAAGTTTCGTAAACCTATCTCTGTGTGGACAAGGCCTTCCATTCATAAGAAATGAACGAAAAAATTATGAAAGAACAAACATATATGTGGTTTAATGATTTTAACTTCCGCCGCCGCGCCGCGCAGACCACACCGTGTTTGGCGCAATGCGTGAAGTATTCACGCAGTCTTGTAGGCGCTATGCGTTTCACGCTGACCGCACTATGTATGGCGCAGTGCATGAAGTATTCATGCATTCTTGTAGGCGCTATCCATTTCACGCTGACCGCAATGACCGCACTGTGTTTGATGCAGTGCGTGAAGTATTCGTGCAGTCTTGTAGGCGCTAATATGTGTTATATGCCGATCGCCGCGCCGAGGGCTTCTCCTTTTCATCTCAAGTCCTCGTCATCATTTCTCCCTAAGTCGCGCCGTTCCAGGCCAAATTGTATGTTTGGTTTCTCTCTTACCGCGACTAATTAAAGGTGCTGTCTCTTGTATCACTCAGAGACGACAAAATTAGAAATTACTATACTCTCAGGAAATGAGAGATTTTGTCGCCTTTTCTCGTTTGTAATTTTTTTTTCTGAATCCGATTTTTTTACACCTGCACTTAAAAAAATTGCAAATTTTTGACGCCATTGGCCGCGGCCCATGTGGCCACCCCCTTAATCCGGCCCTGCCGCCTAGTGACGTCATCTGGTGGCATTTCCCATTCAAACACACGTATTTTAGCAGAGTAGATCATTTTGTCATATCTTCACCAATAATTGTTCAATTCATGAAGCAAAGGACCCAAAGGTATCCTCGTGTNGTCAAAATGACCGCCATATTTGAACGTCTCGCATGCTACTGTATCACTCCTGAAAAGATGGATCATATCTGATAGGGGGCCAAATCTAATGGGGGATGGAACAACCTCTTTCCTTCCGATAGCACCCTTACAATTTAATATGACCTCTCTAATGGAGAATTTGCATGCTTATTTTTTATTGCTTTATCTGAAAGTGCTTGAAGGGCTGATTTCACAGTATTTTTCATAATGTTTTCTGACATGGGACATTGGAGGAAAATAGATTTAAAAGTGAGAAAATGCACCGCCTAGCAGGGCCGGATTCACCTATTTGCCGCCCATGGGCCGCCTGTATTTTGCCGCCCCCTTCACATTCGTTTTGAAACTCGATAAAAACCATCAAATGAACGTGGCAGAGGGGGAGGGGTGCATAAGACGCATTTACTCGTGTTGGACACATTTTTTACGAAAGCCCTATCGACACTACTAGCAAAAGTTCACGGAACTTAGCGCAAACGTTAAGTTTCGTAAACCTATCTTTGTGTGGACAAGACCTTCCATTCACAAGAAATGAACGAAAAAATGATGAAAGAACAAACATATATGCGGTTTAATGATTTTAACCTCCGCCGCCGTTCCGCGCAGATCGCACTGTGTTGGACGCAATGCGTGAAGTATTCACGCAGTCTTGTAGGTGCTATGCGTTTCACGCTGACTGCACTGTGTATGGCACAATGCATGAAGTATTCATGCATTCTTGCAGGCGCTATCCATTTCACGCAGACCGCAATGACCGCACTGTGTTTGATGCAGTGCGTGAAGTATTCGTGCAGTCTTGTAGGCGCTAATATCGCCGATCGCCGCGCCGAGGGCTTCTCCTTTCCATCCTAAGTCCTCGTCATCATTTCCCTCTAAGTCGCGCCGTTCCGGGCTAAATTGCGTGTTTGATTTCTCTCTTACCTTGACTAATTAAAGGTACTGTCTCTTGTATCACTCAGAGACGACAAAATTAGAAATTACTATACTGTCAGGAAATGAGAGATTTTGTCACCTTTTCTCGTTTGTAATTTTTTTTTCTAAATCCGATTTTTTTTATACCTACACTTAAAAAAATTGCAAATTTTTGCCGCCCCTTAGATTTGCCGCCATGGGCCACGGCCATCTGGCCACCCCCTTAATCCGGCCCTGCCGCCTAGTGACGTCATCTGGCGGCATTTCCTATTCAAACACACGTATTTTAGCAGATTAGATCATTTTTTCATATCTTCACCAATAATTGTTCAAGTAATGAACCAAAGGACCCAAAGGTATCCTTGTGTTCAGTTTACTCAGTAGTTTCTACTTAAGCACGAAATTCATCAAACTTCAGACACCTGCAAAGTCAGGATCCACTGTGCGGTGCTGTGATTGTGGCTGTGCATTTGGAGGATGGGTCTCCGGTCAATTGTCGACTCCTATCTTCATCTTCCCGGGAGCCCCTCCCGCGCTCGAGTCGCTCGTACTATCAATCTTGTGGCGGCCGCGGCTTCAATAGATCTGGCCTTGCTCCTGCGCCCGGGCCCCGCTCCAGACCCGGGAACCGGGACTCTACACTCCATCGTCCATCGGGCTTTTGTCGTTCCGCAGGGAGCAGTCAAAGCTCCCAGTTTCCAAATCGAATTCCCTTCGAAATTCGACTCATCTACTGTCAATAGGGTTGCCACAGTCACACTGGGAAAAAAAAACACATTGGATCTAGAGTCCGAAAACATTGACAAGAAAAAGGACTCTTGATTCAATCATATTTAAGCTTAAATCAAAAGGAAATCTGCTCAAATTAAGAGGCTTGGTTCTTGATGCAAGCTTAAATCTGATTGAATCAAGAGTCCTTTTTCTTGTCGATGTTTTCAAGAGTCTAAACTCTAGATCTAGTGTGTTCTGTTTTCCAGTGCAGGGAATACTGGAAAACCGGGAAATGTCAGGGGATTTTAAACAGTGAAGGAAAATCGGGAAATGAGAGGGGAAAATTGACAAGTCACCTTTATTTCCTTCCTTGAATAGGTTTGACGTTTCGAACAACAAATTTTGCCCGAAAGCTATTTCAAATTGTGTCTTCTTAAGCATCTGCCATATTCTTAATTGTCAGGAAATTTCACCAAAATGTAACGGAGAAATCAAGAATTTCCGTCATTATGGTTACTTTGGTTTCCTTTGCCTTACTTTTTTCGTTCGGATAAACCAAACGGACGAGGAAAAAAATTTTTCATTTTAGGGAAGATAGCGGTGTCTCCAAAATTCTCCGTTCGGATATTTTCTTTCGTTTTTTTATTTTTTTACTATTTTTTTCATGTTTTTTTTACTATTTTTTTCATGTTTTTTTATTTATTTTTTTCATGTTTTTTTTTTATTTATTTTTTTATGTTCTTTTTTATTTATTTTTTATGTTCTTTTTTATTTATTTTTTATGTTCTTTTTTTATTTTTTTTTTTCATATTTTTTTTCATGTTTTTTTTCTCTTCATTTTTTTTTTATTTTTTTTTATTTTTTTTTTTTTATTTTGATCAAGGATTTCTCCATCTTTCACCGCCCGGCCGAAAGCGTGCGATCGGAGCCACAGGAGCGGCGAGAAGCGACGACAGGTGGAGATGGAGATCCCGTGTAAACAGAAAGTAGCGCAGAACAGGGAACACGTGACAAGTGTTAAAGCTTCATCGGGGCCGAGCTGAGTGTTCAGACCTTGGGCAAGGCCACCGGAGAAGCCTCCCCCCGCCCCTTCCCCCTCTCGCTCTCTGGCTCTGCACGTCGCGTGGAAAAACGCAAAGCTCAACTTTTCCGCCGGCAACTGGGAACTCGCGGTTTCCGCTTCCGTTGCACCCGTCAAACTCATCGCCTTCAATTTTCCGGTCGCATTCGATTGTGGGATTCTGCCGTGCTAAGGAAGAACGACGTATGGACATTTGAAAGTTGCCAAATTTCTTTAAATAAAATGGTTACTCTTGAGGAAATTTATGAATATTTTTCCTTGAAATTTTCAGGAACTTTAGGTGAAATTGCAAACAACATAATCTGAGAAATTGGAAGAAAAATATTTATAAATTTACCAGGAAATTCGTGTTTTAGAAATTGAAATTTGGCAGCATGAAGGCTCATACGGCGTTTTTCCTTAGCACGGCAGAATTGACAATGGAAGGCGCAAGGCAAAGGGAGTAGCATGAAAAAATGAGTTCATGCAAAATAAAAAAGCCCCGGAAGTCAAGCCCCCAAAATCGATTTATCTTCAATTTTTCACCTACCCATAGAATTTATCCCCTTAGTTTACAAGAATTACCCATTTCAACCAATAGGATCGCTCCATACTTCTTATGTCTTCTTAGTCTATCGCTTTGTCTATAAATTTCAATAATCAGCCCGCTGGTCGACGCGATCGTAGACCTGGCCGAGGAAGCCGTCTCCCGTTTCCATAAGCGGACACCATGATCGATTATCGAAATCTCCCCCATTTCAAGTCATGGTGAGGAATCGATCGTTAAGATGATGGTTGTGAACACCTTTTTTATCGATCCTTTTTCCTAGGTTTAAATGAGAGATCAATCGATCCATCGCAAAGTACGCCACGCCACTGACTCCCGAGTCGGGCGGGAACCTTGACATTACACGAGGGCGAGACGAGACGGTCGTCGGTCGTCGGTCGTGCTCGCAGGACATAAAACCAAGCTCGGGCACCGGCCAGAAACATGCCCGCACCGTCGCGGTTTTTACCCGCACGCATGCGCCAAATTGA
>NW_017566800.1:1696620-1725560 GCF_001854935.1 Bemisia tabaci
CCCCGCGTTACGGTTATGCAAAAACTTCTCGCAACGAGGTATAAAAGCGGATGTACGGGTTAAGAGTTTGATGCCTTAAGCTGCCTTGCAATTCTATTTGAAAAAGTTCTCTACTGAAAAATGTTCGGAAATTCTGCGAGAAAATTGGGAATTTTTGCTTTATGCCACGCGTGTTTTTTTTTTAAAAAACACCCTGGAATGTATGCAATTCTTTGCGCGTTGATTCTTTAGCAGGGCACGAAATTAAGCACCGCAATAAATTATTTTTCAACGCAACGGAAAGTTTCCTCTTTAAATCCACCACTGGAAAAATAGTGGTTTTCATGCACGCCTGTTAACATTTGGACTACATTTTACGATTCAGAACTACAATTTCTGGCTAATCCGCAAAAACACTTATGTGCAAAGGGAAACTAATGGTACGTAAATTGTTTCTGAACTGAGCCAGAAATATTAGTTCCTAATTGCAAAATGTAGTCTAATTCCCGCAGGAGTTGCAAGTCTGCCGGAGTGGCATCCACGCCGCCTTGCAGACGGGGATTTTGCGGTCTGGCCTGGCCCGCACTCTTGCGCCGCGGTTGCGGTGGGTCAGTCCACCCGACAACGACATCTCACCACTCAACAGCCTGTTGAGTGGTGAGACATCGAATAGCACGTATGGGCGTGCGTCGACTGGACTCTATCGTGTTAAGTCAGTCAGCAGCAGTACAGGATTTCTAGGATGGTTTTTTTTTCTGCGGGTATTTTGTCCGTTGCCTCCCGTCGCCGAGAGGGTCCTCAAGGTTCTGTATTCGACAGAGCCGAAGAGAGACTCCCCATTGATAACTCGGTAATGGCGGAAACTTCTACTCAAACATTCTTCTACTGACTGACCTAGTAGGTGGATGCGTAACAACCTGTTGAGTATTTCGTTTTGCAAATAAACCGAAGTTTGGCTGACTTGTTTGGCTCATGACGACTTCCGAAGCTCATCATCTACTCAGTAAATAAGATGACTGTTGCTTCCATAAGTGGATCACGTTAAGCAGAAAGGAACCAAGCCGTATCAGCTATTGCCTAATTCAATCGGGCAATTTAATTTTTACATGATAACGGTTGTGCGGATTTTTTTGCAAATTTCAGTGACTTTTCTGCAAAGTACGAAGCGTATTCTTTGAAATTTTCAATAAAATCCGCACAAACGTTATTTTCCGAAAAGTCAAATTACTCACAATTTGTTAAATTTGACAATAGCTTATGTGGATTTGTTTGTTTCTGCTAAACGCGGTCCAATTGTCCACTTGGAAGTGTTGAATCCCCGAAAGTAAAAGTTTTCACCTGTCGCCAAGAGGCTATTGGAGGATATCTCTTTGCCTCTGGTTTTACATATACATGCATAAAGCTGCTTTCACAGCGCAGCCTCTTGCTCTGCGACGCCCAATCGCCATTGCCGGCTATCCTCCCAGAGGCAATTGGCACCTCCTGATCTCCTCCCACGCCCCTTGTTGTTTCTGGTATTCTTCTCTTTAGTATTGCGCTGGCGTCATTTCTAATTAAACGTGTTTTTTTCTGTTGCAGGACTCAAAACCGATGCCATGGCACGACGAGATGGAGCCGATCCACCGGCCGATCTCGCAGCCCTCAGTCCGCTCGGGGAACCCGGGCGCCTTCGACGAGCACCACCACCACAGCGGGAAGTACCCCTCGTACCACCACGGCTCGCAGCACAAGCGCCTGGACCGGAGCCACTCGGAGCCCATCTCGAGGACCCCGGCCAACGTGAACGCCACCCGCTACAAGACGGAGCTCTGCCGCCCCTACGAGGAGAACGGCGGCTGCAAGTACGGCGACAAGTGCCAGTTCGCCCACGGCTTCCACGAGCTCCGCTCCCTCTCGCGACACCCCAAGTACAAGACGGAGCTCTGCAAGACCTTCCACACCTCCGGCTTCTGCCCGTACGGACCCCGCTGCCACTTCATCCACAACGCCGACGAGACCCGCGCCCTCGCCCCCCGGGAGTCCCGCAAGCCCAAACCCGGGCCCTTCTACCTGCCGGCCGCCCCTGGCTCCTTGGCCGACTCCCTCTCGCCACCCCCGAGCATCTCTTCCGTGTCCCCGCCGCCCTCGGCCACAGCGAACACCGCCTTCAGCTTCGCGCCGCTGGTCAAGTTCACGCCGCCAGACTCCCCGATGGACTCCTACTCGCCCGCCTCCTCGCCGTCGCCGGTCGGGTCCCCCGTCTCCGAGTCCAGACTGCCCGTCTTCAACCGCCTCAGCGGCCCGCCCGTCGTGTCGCTGTCGTTGCACCACCACTTCAGCGGCGAGCTCATGGCCCAGTGAGCGCCCGCCGCCCTCTTCCACCCGTGAACGCTCGTTTTCCTTATGACATTCACCGGAGCTCGTGCGACGAGAGCCAGCTGCACGCAGAGAAGACGCAACTCCTCTTGCTCAAAACCCCGTCTCGAGCTGCGTCGTCGTAGCCAGTCGCGATTCTTCCAAGTTGGCAACACTGGTTTTTCCTCCGTTTGAATGTACGTTGGACAATCGATTCTAGGCGAAGCAGCCTGCATCGCCCAGAATCGATATATTCATTGGATTTAGATGGAGTAAAACTAGTGCTGCCAACCAGAGGGCATCGCCACTGGTCGAAGCATTTCGCACTCTTCGTGTTTCCCGTGTGTAGGATCAACTCCCGCGCTAAGGAGGAATGTTCTACGAACCTTCCCATGTCGCCGAATTTCATCCAAAAAACATGCGTTTTTTAAAAAAAAATTGTGGATATGTCTCTCTGCAAAGTTTTCGGACTGTGTTGTTCTCAATGCAATCAAACTCCTCTGAAATTTTCATTGCTTTTCCGGAAAACATTTCACATTTTTGATGACAAATTACGGCAACGTTTGAATGCTCGTATTCTTATTTCTCCTTAACGTGGTGGAGTAGTGTACAAGTCATCTACTTTTAACGATTGTGCAACGCCTCATCTATTTTGTAAGTCGTCAAAATGCTCTTATCATGGATTAGAATCAGCCTGTATCAACTGTATGACAATTTGCCTAGTTCCCTCTCGTGTTCATTTTTTTGACAGGAGAGTTAGCAACATTTTACCGAGAAATTTTGTGAGAACGTACTTGTAGTCGGAAGGAAAATCGGAGCGAGTTTCAACAGATTATATTGTTAAGTTTTCGGTCGAGAAAATGAACACGAGAAAAAAGTAGGCAACTTGTCATACAATTAAGCTGATCTTGGTCGAAGCTGTCCATTTTTCAACACCTCACGGACGAATCCTCTCATCAATCGAATTTGCGAGGGGATTATCTTACAAAATATTTACTTTTACCCGGGCCCTCTAAGGTCTGAATATACAGTCACGTGATGATGAATTGTTACATGGAGTTGTGCATTTTCGATCCTACACGCCTCATTTGGTCCGCAGCACGATTTTTTTTAAGACTGTCAGCCACTTCCTCCCTCGAGATTTGGTATTTCTTTTAAGTGCGTATATCCTCCCCCTTCGTGGAGGCCTATAGTCACCTCCCAACTAGTCCGGTGCGTAGCTTTCGTCGCAGCAGCTCAACTTGACATTGCCTTCGTTTTGAAATCATCCAGAGCTCGTCCAGGTGCAAAAAGGGTCTCGCAAGGGATCGATCTTAAGGGTCCGCGCGCAAGTGTTACCAGGTAGCTCATTACCTACCCATCTTTTTTTTCGTTTCCCAAGCTCTTCATTTCTTTTCTCTCCTCGAAGAGTGTTCGCCATGATCGAATGTTGAACTTGTATATTTCCTTGTTCTTTAAAAATGTTCAACTTATGATCATCGTATCCTCGCTCCTCTATTTCCATATTATTCTTATCGCCAGAAGAGAAAGTGCTTCCCTTCCAAAAATTGTTGCTCCTCTGATGGCACGGTTTTTTGGCCCCTTTTCATGTTCATGCAACGTGGTTCTATTTTCCTATTTTTTTGTACTTTTCCGTCTCATGGAAAAGTAACAATTGCCCATAATACTATCTCCTGGAATCATGAATCTTTTCCGAAGTTAATGCAGATTTTTGTCCTTTTTCATAAAATTCCCTTTACCTTTCCTCGTGGACCCTAAATATCGCCCTTGAGCGAGCACTTTTCTGCACATTTTGTAAGAATCTTTCTTGAATTTGGTACCTATTTGCATTTGAACGCAAGTTTTCGCTCATTTGGTTTTTTTCTACCCGGAAGTTCTCCCCCAATTTCTCAAGAAGCTTTTTATTTTGGAACTGTAATCCACGATATTTACTTTGTAGAAAGAGCTTTGTATCATTTCTTCTCTTTGGCTTCATTTATGGAAGAATCGTGTCATTTTTTAAACAAAAATTGAATTGTTTTTATTTATTACTACATTTGTTTAATTTATTTTATTTATTTATTTTCTACCATACTTAGATTATTAAAAGTTAATTATAATCATTGTTTTTATGTAAATTACTGTAATCTACATGTAACTATGAAATGTTTGAAAATTTTTTATCAAGAGCGAACTGTTTTTACGTTCTCGTACAGTTAAACGTTTGTTGTTTAAGAAACTTATTTTAATTTATTTAATTTTAATTCGATTATTTCAAAGCCAAATGTGATCTTAGACGGTTAAGTAATGAATTAAAAGTAATTTTTGCACACAATTTTCAGTCGATAGGTATGGATACTGCTGATTGACCAGAATATAATCATCATTCATTTTGAAGTTAATTCGCAAGCACTTTTTTTTCTCATTTTTTTATCGTTTGTTAAAAGACCCATGCCTTGATACCATGGAAAAGTTTTTAAAATCCGATGGTATCACAGTCTCTCTCGCCCCCCCCCCTTCCCTAACTTAGTCAGGTGTATCCCTCATTGTCCCTGCACTCCAAATCCGAGTGCGTTTTGTGTTAAGTAATGTTTGTATTACTTCCTCCTTTTTTCATATTTGTTTGTGATAAATTTTCTACTGCCTTGTTTAATTTTATTGAAATTATCATTGAGAATAATTTTTACAACTTGATCCAAGAACACGCTCTGTGTATTCTCCAATACTACTTATCAGTTCCCTTTTTTGTTTTACTACTCGGATGTAATTTTATAATCCACCTCTTTTTCTACTAATTGTTCCCCTCTACAGTTTGCGTTGGCATTTGCTGATGACGATAATCCAACACTTTCTTATCGGAAGCTTTATTTCAAGTCGGTGCTGAGCCCTTGATCCAAGAGGACTTATGCTTTTGTATCCTACCTTGATTTGTGGCCTCAAAATTGACCAATGGTAATTTGTGCTTTTGTACAGGGTGTAATATTGTCCAATCGACAATACTTTAACTTATTTTAGTTAGTCTAAGAAAGCGTTTCGCTCCTAATTTATTGAACAAACTCCATGTCCACCAGAAACTTATTTTTCAATACATGATGCGCACTAGTTCAACAAGCATCTTCCTTTCGTTAAGTGAACCAATCAAAACAATCATTTTTAAAGAACCATTTTTGTAGATATTTCCTTTTTTTAGTCTCTTGTGAATACATACTTAAATTTTACTATCTCAACTTTTGTACGCTCGCCGCGCACGATACTATAAAGTAAGCATATTATTTTTGTGTCTTTAACTAACTTATTTTTTTCTTACGAATAAAAATCCCTCCCCTCTTTAAATTAAACTCTCAGCCTTTCAATGTACTTGTAAATTTGTTCACTACATGTATATACCTCCAGTAAATGTAATCGTCCTGTTCTGTGATGTTACTCAAGTTTCAGTGTAGCTTTTTTGTATTTTTGTTTTTCCAGCTCACTGCTACCAAGTGATGTACTTGCATTTCAACTTTCTGTACACTTTTTTTTTTAAATTTTGTCCTAATTTTTTCCATATCTGTTAAGTTGCCTTAGCTAGATATCGAAAAATGAACCTGTGCATCATCTCACTACAGAATTATAGCTTAGAACACCCTGTATCCTCTTTAAAAGCTTCATAGAGTTCGAAACGGGAAGGATTTTTTTGCGCAGTAGCAGTTAAATTGAATCTTCAGTTCTTAATAATTCCTCTTTTTTTATCCATCCTAATTATCAAACTAGTACGAGAACATTAGCAAGTTCAGTTTTTTTCTTCACTTTTAAGAAATTTGAGTTTTAAAATAATTTTACGTTTTTTTCAACTCCTCCAAATAGTGTGCTGAAATTGCAACAATAAAGGATGTATCATTTTAATTTTTGGAATCATATTTCAATAGTCAATATATTTTATTAATTCTTTTATTTTCAAAGTTTTCACTGTCAATTTTTTTTCTTCTTTTTTTTAATTGATTTTGCGAGTTCACTGTGTTTTAATTTTAAATTCAGATTTTCTCTCCTCTTTATTCTAGCATATTATATGATTACTCTAATTTTCCGCCACACTTAACGCACAAAAATACGTGCCAACAAATACGCAAGTAACAACAAAAACTTACTTTTTGTCTGTTTGCAATGTAGGATTATCTTTCCTCATTTTTTGCCGTAAAATAAAAAGTAGAGAAAGAGATGTGAAATCACCCGATGCTGAGTCAAGATCATCATGCCGAACATTTCATATTCATTCCGTTTAGTTCGTCGCGTATTTTAGCCCAATACTTTCTTTCCATATTCTCAAACGTGATTCTCCTTAGTAGCAAATCAGTGTTGTTCACACGAGAAACACGAACAGTACCCTTGCCAAATTTGGTCTTTTTTAATTCTTGTCTATTACCAAAAACAATTGTGCCTTTTCATTTAAAAAAAAATTGAAACCCATATTTTCTTCTAATTTTTTAAAGAAATTATTTTTTTACTATGCGGCTCCCCAAAGAGTTAATTCATCCACTGATTTTGCAATTTCTCAAAATGAGGTAAAACGGTTCTTCCGAATGCACTAAGCTCTCGTGAGAAAAAATCCCTATTGCTTCTTGTCTTTAATTTACCATGTTCAGTACGTCTCTTTTTCTTTTTTTATTTTCCTCTTCAATTGTAATTTTTCCTCATTTTTCTTACTTGGCATAGATGTTGTTTTAATTTAAATCGAGCACATTTGCTCGACACAGCCCTCTTGACTAAAATCAGTTTTCAGGCTCTGACGACTCAAATTCTTTGAGGCATACATCTGTTTAATTTTGCATTTATATTTCTTCCGATTTTGAGCTGCTCTTTAATCTGTAGAGTCTTTAAAATAATGAAGTTTTAATTTCAAAATGAAGTTACAAATCTTGCAGCATAAATACATTTTTTTTTCTTTTTTTAGTCATTAAGATCCAAAGATTACTACCTCTTCCGATCATCCCTCTATTTTCCATTTGGCCCTAAACTATCTGGCCTCAAAACAAAAATTTGGGGATTATAAATGAAAAGCTTCTCTAAGCTCAGCTCGCTCATGTCAGCATGGAAGTCGGTAGGTGTGTCATAATTTCAAATCAATGATTCGTGACCCTCGATAATACGGAAACTCTGTCTAAGGTTTTGTGCATCAAAATTTTGGCGTCAAATTTTTCAGTCCTCAAAGATACCCGCCAGTTTTTAAGTTCTCTTTTTATGTTTTAAATTTTTTTTTAAAAAAATGAATTATTTAACAAAGTCCCCGTAGCTTGGTTCGCGGCCTTGTGAGTTACGTTACCTATTCACATCGTTAAATCGATGAGAGAGTTGGAAATAACCGAGGGCAAGCAACGAAGTTTCTGTTTCCTCGTCAAGTATTAGTGTGGCTATCATTTGCACTCGTATTCTTCAATATTCTGAAAATGTGTGTACATACCAGCATTTTTTGTAACTACCTAACCTTATTTACGCTCATTGAATTATCACTCAGGCTTGTAGGATATTGCGATGTTTCGGAAAGAGACACGAACCTTTCATTAGTTTATGTCAATTGTAGCGTGCTCGTACTATCCAAGTATCATTCGTTGAATCCCAGTATAGCACAAGCCTGCTCCTTCTATGTTTATTTATTTATTGATTAGAAAGTAACAAGAAAAATATATGATTTGTTATCGTGTTGTTTTTATGTATCATCATTATTTTTACATGTTAGTTTTTTTCTATAATTTTTATACTTTTTTTTATCGTGTTCTCCTCTTCTTTCGTTTGCTCTTTCACCTTTCCCCCTTCCTGTCTCCATTTTTCGTCTTCCTTTTTTCCTCCTTTGTTTGTTTTTTGAGCTTTCTATCTCTGTCTTAAAGAAGTTATGCTGCTCCCGACCCTCCCACCGCAAGGGTCGTTTTTATTCTTTCTAACTGACTCAATGTTTGTATTTTACGAATAGGTATGACAAATTATTTTCTCTATTTAATCCTTGTATTTACGGTTTATCCTCATTTGTTTATTTATTTGTCGTAACTTCTCAAAATAAATCTTATTTATTTTTATTTATTAACCAACTCTTTTCATTTATCTATGTAGAATCCCATAAGCAAACTCCACTCCAAGAATGGAAATTGGAAGGCCCTATGTATGAGCTTTTTCAGTGACTTAAAGTGATTTCGAGAAAATGCTTTTAGAATTGAGACTCTGCATCCTTAGTTATCACAGTGCAATATTTGAAATTTTATAAAAATGAAATGCAATTTTTTCTACCCTGAAATGGCAATAAATCACTTTTATCAATTAATGTCGATTCCAAGCGATCAATAAAATTACATATTTGTATGCGTGAAAAACGTGGGCAGTTTGCAATGCAAAAAAAAAAAATCGCGACTCATTTCAATTTTATCGCAATGAATTTTTAGAAAAGGAGCTTATTTTATTAGTTAATAAACATAGCAACATACTCACTCACATTCCTACACAAAAGCACTAGTTATACCAGGCTATTGCAATTTATGAAAAAAGTGTTTCATATAGCCTTAATCACGTTTGAACTCGTATTCTCATACGTAAAATGAAGCTCTGCCTCCTCATTTATATCTCCCTCACTGGAAATAACGAATCATACAATTTTTTTGATAAGGTTACATTACATGTTCATGCGAAAGAATTCACAAATAAAAAGGGCCAAAAGATGTTATTCCATAGGGTCAAAATAAAAAAAAATAAAAAAAAAATCCTCAACTATATTAACCGACGAACTTTTATAAACTTCAGAAGCATGAAGGAAAGAAAAGAAAAGTGCATGAATATGAACAGTTGTCCTGAATGACAACAAGAAGAAAAAAGATGGTGCTCTATCAAATAATTTAGGAAGACGCGCAAATTCCAGTATTGAGAACAATATGTTCGATTACAGATACTTTTACTTACTGTTGAAATTTTCCGGTTCAGGTAGGTGTCTGAGAGAAACCGAACCTTTGGTTCTGGTAACGAATGTTTTCGGTCATATTAGGAACCGAATTTCGGTTAACCAGATCAGGGTTCGGTTTCTTTCAGACACCTACCTGAACCGGAAACTTTCAAGAGTAAGTACTCATTTGGTTAAAACAAATGAATTTAGCAATGCCATTGTGATTTTAGGGATAGAATCGGCTGTGTCCAAGAGCTATGTATTTAAGGTATTTAAGGTGTCTAAATCCATACCAACCACGGATCATATTAACTAATCGAGTACTAAGTAATATTCCAATACTTCGACGGTGAAACTTCCAAACAACGTACCTCGTCTGCGCGTATCATAAAATCTCTATATACTCCTATTTTATTTTTCGAAGAAGAAATAACATGAGTCCTTGAAATTTTCATAGAATTTTCCTCGCACAGAGAAGCAAAATCACCGTGGTTTTTAAGAATTACCATTAAGAAGTTTTCCATTGACGAAATTAAGTATGACGGTATGTCTGCAACGTCACATTTAAGGAGATTAGCGGTGTGGAAGTTTCAACGTCGATTTTCAATCCAAACTTTTCACTATTGGGCAGAGTGATCAATACAGGAAATAAACAGGTGAACACATTCAAGAATTACATATGTGTTCACTCCTCTGTTTATGTGACTTGCTTCTTTATACAGTTATTACGCACCAAAAAATGGATTATCCTGCAGATTTTGCAGTATCAGTTTTTAGTGATTCCTACGTCATCTTTAGCGCCGAGTTGGATTTTTCAACTTCCCACCAAAATTTTGTCAGGAACCTTGCCATTTTTGCAGTGAGTGCACTGGAAGAAAAAAACACATTGGATCTAGAGTCCAGACTCTCGAAAACATTGAAAAGAAAAATGACTCTTGATTCAAGCAGATTTAAGCTTAAATCAAAAGGAAATCCGCTCAAATTAAGAGGCTTGGTTTTTTATTTAAGCTTAAATCTGATTGAATCAAGGGTATTTTTTCTTGTCGATGTTTTTAAGAGTCTGGACTCTAGATCCAATGTGTTTTTTTCCAGTGTGGTGTTGTTTGTCCTAATCTCAGATTTCGCTATATGCATAGAATTATATATAACTCATTCCAAATGAAAAATTCCATGATGTGCAATTTTAACAAAATCTGCTAGGTACTGAGGATTCTCGTGTGAATCAGATGGCCTTATGAAAATTTGAATTTAGCCCTGAAAATGACAAATAAATCACCCTTAAGACCTCTGTATTTCTCAGATCTAACTAGGCCCAATAGTGGAAGCAAGTCTGCGTTAACAAAGTTTATATGAGGGCCTTGGAGGTTAGTGGGCCTATAGAAAGGCGCGTAAGTGCAGTTTTTGAAAAAAATGATACTCGATGATACTAATAACAATGATAACTAATGATACTAATGATACTGTGTTAATGATACTTTTCATGAACTCAACTAGAGCTAGTTTGAAAGTATATTCTGTGAAAAATTCACAACTAAAATCCAACTTTAAAGCATCAAAAAGTCAGTTTTAACTTCCTTCCTGCCATGAGGCTCCATGTAATTTTGAAACCTTGAGCACGTATTTCTCGAAATAGCAGCAACTGCTCGTATGCGCCTTGAACCCCAAGCCCCTCGTATAGCCTTATCGGAATTCATACTCGCACCACCTTTTGTAACAAGGAAACACCACCGGGAGTATCACTGTTAGCTTATCTACAAAAGTATCCATGCTGGAGAATCAAATGACACCCATATCCTTCTTAACAGGAGCCAGAAAAAGTATCTTGCCTCAAAAATGAACATTTTATCGAAGGAAATTTGGCAACTCTCGAATGTTCATACGGCGTTCTTCCTTAGCACGGCAGCATTGGTATCAAGGTCGTTTCGAGGGAATTTTCCCCTCTCGAACGACACGAGGGACTTATAAAGAGGCGAGGAAAAGTTTAAAAGTTAAAAAAAAAATCGCATCCGCTTCCTCGAGGAAAAAACCTCTCTTGAAAATCCTTCATAACCTCGACAGCGCGCAGTCGGATTTTTGCATACAAAGCATCAAACGGATTGACTCGTCAATACCTCGTCAAATCGTTGCCCTCCTAACATAAGGGCGTAACTACTCTCCACCATAAACCCCGTCGTCCGTACAATCAAATGCTTTTCCGGGCTCGATTCAATGTGTGGTCACGCGCTTCTGTCCGGGAAGCGACAAAATCTCTGAGCAACGAGGAACGTCGATTCGAGATTTATAATTCGTAATTTAGGGCAGAACATGTTGAACAATTTTACATCCGGCCCCTTTGTTTCTGGCCCGGAGTCGACAAACCCTCAGAAGCAACGGCCGTGGTTGGAAGCACGTGCCATAATCAGCCAACTGATTTGGAATTTTGACTATAAAATGCAGCGCGGGATGAATAATTCATGGCGCATGAGACAATTTCAAATTCATTGTTCATTGAAACTATTTTTTTCCCCGCTGGAGATTGTTGAGAATTCGCGGAGACTGACGAGTGGCGGATAATTGGGGACCAACTACGTCATCCGGGCTCATTTTCATCCGTCATGATGCATGAATAAAATTCGCTTGAAAAATGCAAAGAGCTTTGATAATCCTCTCCTCTACGGGTCCACGCTTTTGGTGCCCTCCTGAATAGGCAGGCAAAAATGAAAGGTAAAAAATGCATATGAATGCCGATCTTTTCTGACGGTAAAAAATAGGCACGGCCGAGATGTATTACGGGGGCTTAGATTTCCTCGCTGGGTGAGGCTCCTCGAAGGGCGAGCATTTAATCGGATTTACTCTTAGATCCAACGAAAGCCGAAAGAAAGTGAGTTCTTAAAAATGTGGCGAGTTCCCGGAAAACAAGGGAACTTCACCTCCACTGCTCTGAATAGATTACTTGAAAAAGTTGACTACCAGTGTGTGCTGCCATGCAAGGGAAAAACGCCGTATGAGCATTCGCATGTTGCCAAATTTCCTCCCAGAAGATATTTATTTTTGAAGAAAGTTATTAATATTTTCCTTTGAAATTTTCAGAATATTTAGATCAAATTACGACCGGGAGTCTCTGAAAAGTCGGAAGAAAAATGTGAAACAATATTTCCGCAAATTCGTGATTTATCAAAGGAAATTTGGCGACGTCCGAAGGATCATTAGGCGTTAAGGCTTTTTAAAATGACTATTGATTTGGACATACTATAGCATATCTTGGGCAAACTTAACCGTAATTTATATCGAATTTCAAAAATAAGAGACATATAAAGTGTAAACGCGATAAAACTATTCGCGCAAGATGGATGCAAGATGGATGTTCATTGCATATGAAAAATGTAAGATGCGATAGCGTGAGTCGTGAACTCGCAATACTCTGCTCTATGCTACTAGTTTGAAGCACCATTACGAATATAAGACAGACGCAAGCGAACACAACGGAAATAAAGCGAGGGAAAGGATGCGCGTTAACGACGGCGCGAAGATACAACTATTCGTACTTGATGGACATCCGTGCTGCATCTGAAAAATTGAAGGCGCAATGACGTGAAGCGTGACCTCTTAATGCTCTGCTATGTGCTGTCAATGAGGTGTCGCTCAGTTTCGGGAGAAAAGATAAATAAGAGGACCGAACACATCTCTCCTACCTTCGGCTGTGTTACCCACGTAGTGCTTGAAGTACCATTACAAATAAGACGAACGGAAACGAACACAATATGGAAATAGAGGGGAGAGAGGAAATAGTTGTTGAAAGGGTTTTTCTTGAACCAGGAATTTGGAGATTCTGTGGTTCCCTCCACGCATGAGACCTCAAACCTGGAAATGTAGGTATGCCGATTCACTGTAATTTTTCTGGAAAACTAGGGGTTACGCCCCCTGACCACTAACCGGCCCAATCCCCGAAGTCCGCGAGCCTCTGGTAACGTTACGCGTTAGTCCTATACATTTATATTGTAGACGGTTAAGATTAGGGATCTGTATCTTGTTGAGTTTCCTTTAATTTGTCATAAAGCAGTTTCGCATACCGTAACATTAATTTTTTGTAAACTGCAGAGGCTTTTGTTTGTTTATATCGACGCAGAGTCAAATTTGCGGTACAATCATTATTGAATTTTCGATAAACCAATCCATCTCTTTCGAATGCAAAAAAACCAGTCCCCTCTTTTGAATGCAAAAAGAGTAAAATCAATTCAGAGAAAGGAACCGAACGCTCAGTGATGCTTACGTAGTTCCTCCAACCACCCAAAGAACAGACCCCCTTTTCCCCCGAAAAACCCGATTCCTTTCTTTTAAACTCGATATATTTTCGGCTGTGCCCATATTTTACCAACGACACTCAGGCACTTTGTCTGGCACCGTAGCATCTCATCAATAAATCCGCAGCAGCGTTGCCGGCAAGTGGAACACTCCATTCTCCCAAACCCCCAAAACAGTACTTTTCAGCGAAACCTGGCAACGCCCCGTGCGTTATCAGGCGTATTTATGCGTTTTAATGACCGATGTGTTCCCGTTGACAGATTATGCTTTCATTATGGAACTGGTTTGGGAGCCGCTCGACGCATGCGCACGGGCGTTTATGAGCAGGGATGTCGCCGCGAGGCTCATTTCCCGGCTTTCCCCGTTGTGATTTCCCGATTTTCCGGGAAATTCGTCAACGCTGGCCTCCGTGCGACTGGACCGAGACCGGCTGGCCCATGAATTATGCATCATTTTATGTAAATTTGGAAACCTCGCTCGGCAAAGGCTCCCGATGATCTATTCTCATGATCTCGATTTATAATCAGTTTGAGGCGTTGCTAGGCATGCGCATTACTCTTGAATCACTGCTCGGGGACTTCTTGAAACAATCGAATTTTTGTCCCGTTATGAGAATTATCAGTGTCAGCCGAAATTATTTAGGCTTCAGATCTATGATTATTTAATCAATAATTAATAATCGTGTGGTGCCAAGTCTTGACGATCGATTGCCTCGAATAATCAAAACGTACCGAATTAACCGATTAATCGATTACTATCGCAAGAATAATCCATAGCATGCAAACACTCAAAAGTCTGATAAAAATGTTTAAGAAAATGTTTCGTCACTCACTCGCGGTAAGATTAAAGATTGATAGATTTTTAAAAAGGATTACCGCACGTAAGTAAGGAAAAATTGTTTTTAAATTTTTTTATCACAATTTGACTTGTGACGTCCCCCCCCCCCCCNCCCCCCCCCCCATGAAGTTTTTGCTCAAAGGTATAATTGGGCTTGAAGGATAAGGCGCTCAAGTAGAGTTTTTGAAAAAATTGAGGTATTAATGATTTCAAGGCAAACTAGTCTTGGTGCATATTCTGAGAAAAATTCGCTCTCAAATTCCAACTTTTAAGCATCAAAAAGTCAGTTTGAACTTTCTCTCCACCATGAGGCTCCATGCGATTTTGAAACTTTAAACACAAATTTCTCAACAAAGCGAAGACTGCAGTTATGCGCTTTGTCCTCCAAACCTTTGTTATCCAATCAGTAATGAGAAGGCATCGATCGAGCGATTCGTCGATTATTGGAGCATCGCTAATTCCGACATGTGTACTTGACGAAAATTCGTATTTTCGAACTTACTAGTTGAATCAGGAAAGCTTCGATGCTTCGATTGTATCGTGCCTAAAATTTGGATGAGGAAGCATATTAAATTCAATCCTCTAATTTTGTGTTTTACACGCCAATAATGGAATAATTTACACAGTTTTGGCGTGGATTCCAGTGGCGTGGCGTGCTTTGCGATGTATCGAATGCTCTGCCATTTGGACCGCGTTAAACAGAAAGGAACCAAGCCACATCAGCTATTGCCAAATTTAATGGGGCAATTTAATTTTTCACATGAGGACGGTTGTGCGGATTTTTGTGCAAATTTCAGTGGAATTTTTGCATAGTACGAAGCAAATTCCCTAAAATTTTCAAAGGAATCCGCTCAAACGTTCTCTTGTAAACAATTAAACTGCCGCGTTTTTGGCAATAGCTGATGTGGCTTTGTTCCTTTCTGTTAAACGCAGTCCATTTAAACCTATGGAAAGGGATCGATAAATAGTGTGTTCGCAGCGAACACCTTAATAATCGATTCTTTACCATAGGTTTAAATTCCATATCAATCGCTATGTATCGCATTTCACGCCACGACGCCACTCAACTAGAGGATTCCATCGAATCGATCCAGATTAGATGCAATACAATTAACTAAAATACCGAATCGCTGAATAATATAAAAGAAAATTCTTTTCTCTATTTTGGCACGTCACAAATTGAAGCTGAAAATAAGGTCATCGGCAAGCCGAGTACAAACCACTGACCAATGAGAGGGAATCAATGCTCGTAATTGACGAGTTCTTTGCAACATGCAACAAGGACTTCTAAGCTTTGCAATGCTGTCAAGGCTGTGCGACTTGCTGAATAATTCCCAGCTGAACAAATTGAAAGCCTTAATGGAATCTACCCCTCTCCAATCTGTTTGGAGTATTATATATACTCTTTTTTCCATAAAATTATCAGCATGAATTCATTTGGTTTGCTATACGGATCAAAAAAGCTGCATAGCAGCGATGCAAAGTGCATAGCGACTCGTAGCTAATAACTCATAAATTTTCAGCTCCCTTTTGCAGCGCGGAAAAACGACCCACTGTTCATGGACGTATTTATGCTAAAAGGAGCTATGTCACACGCCATCCCTATGTGCATAGTTCCTTTAAGCACAAATACGTCCTATTGATGGCCGCGTGCCTTCCGTTGCGGCGATTCAGAATATTCGCCACTATTTTATTTTTTCGAATAGAAGCAAGCTATCTTAACAGCTTAAAATGTGTACGGGATATTCTGCTGATAGAGAAGGAAAATAATGAATTCACGAAAATGACAGGAAGTCTATAATGTCGCAAATGGACGTACGTGGTTTCACAATTTTGTCATCGATATCCACAATAAATGAATGTACTTATGTCAAAAGGAACTATATGTATAGGGTTTGCGTAGAACATAGTTCCTTTTAGCATAAATCATTGAAAGTAGTCTTGATAGTATGCTTGAATGCAATAAGTTATCTCATATTAGTTTATCATGTAAATAATGACTAATTCATTTTTGTTCATATTGGTTCGCTGCGAGTTATCAACGAGTTCCTAAACAAGAACTAAACAAAGTATTAGATCAGTTTTGTAAAAATAATGTTTGAAGGATCACTAATAATTTTATTTCACTTTTTAGGGTGGCTTTATTTTGGAGCAAACATTTAAATCAGAAAATAAGATGGAAACCTGAGTATGTGTTGCACGGTTAATGCAACTCATGCGTTGCATGTTGCATTAACCACTATGTTGCATAGTGGTTAATGTCAAGCGAGAGCACCGCCATGCTAAGGAAAAGCGTCGTATGAGCATTTGAGAGTCGCCTTTTTTCCCCAGGTAAAAAAAAAAAAATCTTTTAGGAAAGTTATGCGTCTTTTTTTTTTTTTTTTTTTTTTTTTTTTTTTTTTTTTTTTTTTTTTGAAATATTCAGATATTTCAGGTAAAACTGCGTAAAAATTTGTCCGAAAAATTTAAAGAAAAATATTCACAATTTTTCCAGAAAATATGGTTTTTATTGAGGGAAATAAGGCAACGCCTACGGCGTATTCCCTTCACACGGCGGATCAGGAGTACCCCTCTTGATTCTTCTGTCAGAAACTAAACATTTAACATACTCACAAGATTAGTAATGATTATCATTTTGTAAAATTCAAAACAGGATTTCCCACTTTCAGTAAAGTGCACACGGTTTTCATATTTACGTTTGAAAATTGGTGAAATACCCTTCCCGTTCTACCTATCCCTTTAAGGACAATGATAATGGCTTAAATTCAATCCGAAATGTCATGGTAAATTCTGGAGATTTCGGAGCGTGGTTATAATCTGCATCAATATGTTCCTCGCACGTACTGACCGGGTGAACGGCCAAGTTTAGGCTCAAATCTCAATGGATGAAATTTAAAATTCCCATGGTCAGGGCGCTCGTTAGCGGGAAAACTTGTCAAAGAGCCAATAGGTCACACGAGAGTTGAAAAAGAATGACCCTGACGCGATCTCGACTGCCGCGTTTAGTAAAATTAGCAAGTTGCCGCTTATTTTAGAAATTTTTCTCTAGAAATTTTTTTTCATTTTTTTATTATAATTCCAGGTTATGTTTACTTTAAAGCACCACCCAATGGCTTATGGATACTCAGTTTCTAGTCTGTTTTATCGCAGACATAAATTTCGTGTGCTCGGAATATTCTGTATGTTTCTTTGTGTGAGCGAAAAATCGTTTTGTTTTTATTATTGGCGTTGTAAATTTTTTTGACAGTAAATTTTTCCGTTCACCACTAAAGTGCTTTTCACAATTTTTAAGCACCCTCACAGAAACAAGATAAATTGTTTTTTTCATTATATTAAATTCCGTTTAGATTATTCGAAACGAGTTGATTTCTGAACTAATGACGATTTTAGAATACCCGGGTAAAAACTTGGAGCCTGTGTTTTCGATGGATCCTAGATATTTATCTCGAAAAATGAGTTACTAATTGTTGGTTCATTTTGTGCGACAGCAAGGCATGATGGTACCTTTTTTCCAAAAAACATGAGCCCAGAACACACAAGAGGCAGGTCAGAGTTTTCAAACAGCATTATCTCAGAGCGACATTTTCCGGATTGCAACGTTTAAACAACCATACTTAGTTTGAGATTTTCTGACTTTTCTTAGTGCCAAAATATTTTTAAATCATTTCTCCATATAGCAACGCTTGATAGCATCTATTCGTGTTTCGTGTAATCCTAATTGCATGTGCAAAAAGATAAAGCTGCATTGAGTCTTTGACATCGATCGCAACGCTTTGGCGCAACTATTCGTGCTCGGCGGACGCCCGTATTGCATATTTACAAAATTGAAGGCGCACCACGTTCGTTACATCCTTTGCAACGCACAAATGAAACTCTCGCTACATAGGTGACATAGAGAGAAACAAAAGTAAAGTTCAGCTGGATACATCCTCAGGATATGACGTCGGCTCTGCCGTGCTAAGGAAGAAAGCCGTATGAACATTCGAGAGTTGCCAAATTCCCTTCGATAAAATGTTCATTTTAAGGTAAGTTATGAATATTTTCCCTCGAAATTTTCAGGAACTTTAGGTGAAATTACGAACAAAATCATCTGAAAAATTGGAAGAAAAATATTCATAAGTTTACCAGGGGATTCTTGTTTTTATCAAAGGAAATTTGGCAACGCCTGAAGGTTCATACGGCGTTCTTCCTTAGCACGGCAGTACTTGGATGCTTCGTTTCTCACCTTGTTGAGGTCCACTCACTCACAAGGAACCCGACGTATTTGAAATCTATTGTGCGGATCGTTGACTTTCAAGTTGGGTTGCGTCAACTTTGACGTCTCCAACCCGGGCGTCTCACCTTGAGGCAGGACAATGCCAACGCGGATCCGCACTTTTGACCGGCGAGAAATTTCGCGGCCTTTATCCGCGAGCCTCTTATTTTTGGCGCGGGTGAATATATCTCGCGAGGCGAAATTATCAGATCCGTGAGCGGTGCCAACGAGAAACCGCGTATGCTCGCCTCGAATCCTATTCCGCTTGCGCGGTTCCTCCGCCACCGATCCCGAGCACCTTGAACTTCAGCGTTGCGGTCTCATTCCGCCAATCTTAGTAGGCGTAGCTGTAGCTCCGCGTTAATATTAACGTTAATGTTAATATTGCTACGTGATGATAGCGCCGAGTTTTTCCACCGCAGATAGCGCTACCGCCATGGTTGCCGGATTTTGCAGGATAAAAAAGAACATTCATGAAACACTGAGAACTAGATGGAAACAATATTTTTACCCCTCACCCTCCCTCCAATTGAAGCGCTGGGTGCAGAGAGGGCATTTCTGCCGTGCTGAGGAAAAACGCCGTATGAACATTCGAGAGTTGCCAAATTTCCTCCGATAAAATGTTTATTTTTCAGAATAAAAGTTGTGAATATTTTCCTTTGAAATTTTCTGATACTATGGATTAAATTTTGATTGAATTCCTGTAAAAGAAATTGTAGAAAAATATCCACAAGTTTCCCAGGAATTACGTATTTTAGCGAGGGAGATTTTGGAACGCCTGAAGATTCATATGACGTTTTACCTTAGCACGGCAGATTTCTAGGTTGCGGTGTCTCAGGATTTCCGTTAACGTTTCACGTAACGTTCCACTATAATTAAAGCAAATGGATGAAATTCGTTAAAACTCTTACTTAATTTCCTTCATGATTTTAAATGCCGAAAACTTAAAATTTTAGGAAATCAGTTGAATAGTTTCCTCTCTAAAAAATAAATCGGCAGTGGAGATTCTGAAACAACGCAATCACTTTAATGCTCCTTCTGCACCTAACGCCTGAATTGCAACGCAGGTTCTAGGGGCCGTGCGTGACACTCTATGGAGAGGGGAGTCAGGGAAAACGTTACGCCATAGTGTTTTTACGTGTTGAAAGATAGGGACGAACGTCTCAAAACAATTACAAGGGGATCGGTTCAAATATACCGAGAGAGTGCGTTACATAATTTTTGAACACTCCCTGAATACCCCTCGCCGAAGAAAAGGCGCTCCCCTTGAATTGCCTACTCGACAAGTTGAAACTCCGCTAATAACGCTAAGTTTTTTCCTCCCTTGTTTTAAGTTTATTCACCACTTAATTACTTTTTTTTGGGGGGGGAGGTAATGAAGGTAGAAATGAATACAGAGAACAGTAAAAGAAAAATAAGTGGTTCGAAAGTTTCACAATTACATAAAATGTAAAGAAGAAAGGATAGCAATGAAGCAAAGGAGAAAATTCAAATAATTAAAATTAAATAAAATAAAATTGGGAAGGTAAAAATGAGAGAAATAATGAGTTAAAAAAAGTAAAAAACGTCAAACGTTACTTAACGCGGTTTGGATCTTCCTCCGCATGCAATACACCCGTAACGAGTAGGTTTAGATCCCCTCCCTTAGGGCGTTACGGCCGTTACGCACTACATGAACGGTCCTTTACTTTCTGCTAGTTGCGAACATTGATTTCAGCCTCGGTTTGTGGGTGGAAATTTACGAACCAAGCGTGTCTTCATGACGTGTACAAATTTGACGGACAGTTGAGCCGGTGAGGGCAAATGCGATTTTGAATTTATTATGATGACTAGAGCTTTCCATAAACATGAATATTAATCTTCACGATATGCTTTCTGACTCCGCAAATTCCCATTTTTTTTGTCATGGGCATATCAAGAGATCTATCGAATCGATTTCTTTAGCATTCCCGCTATCTGGCCTATTAATAAGCCCGCTGTTTTCAACATGATGAATTTTTCAGTTTATTTTTTAAATTTTTTTTTAAATTTTCTTTATTCAGTCAAAAATATTTTTTCAATGTCTGTTTTTTGAAATCTCCGACGCATACATTTTTCCTTGTTTCCGGAATATTTTCGATGAAAAATGAACCCCCTGTTATTTTCCATAAGGGCCCCAGAAAGTGGGCGGATCAGAGACGACTCGTAAAAGAAGGGGGTGCCACGCGGCCGAAATCCTAATTGAATCAGTGAGTTCGAAAACACACCAACTCGGTTTTTTTTCGATTTTCACTTTTTTACGGTTTAGTAACACTTATGGATAGAAGCATCTACACGCAAAATGCTTCATTCTCTGTCGTCAAACATGTTGTATCGATTTCAACTTGGTGCTTTACAACTCTAAGTACTTGTCCTTTGGCACCAAAAAGGTTCTTCTTAAACTAACTTCTTCGCCCTCTGCGCAGTTTTAGGTGTTTCCTGAACACTTTTTTTTCCGAGTTTCGAACTCACCGATTCAATTTTATTGCTATTCTTGTTTTCTCTTTGTTTCGCACGTTGGACACCGATATTTTGCTCCGTTTTTTTAAAATACATTTTTAAACATCGTAGCAGAGTTGTGTATTTATCAATTTCGGCCATCAACATCCCGTTTGTCCCGTTTCCGCCATACACTTATACCTTGGCAATAAAAAGCAATTATACGACTTGAACATCCGAAGATTAATTGATGTTTCCTTCATGCATGTCATATTTCATGTCCCACGAAGCTTCAGGTATTTCCGAAAATCGATATAGTTCACCGGCGGGCGCCGGCGTCTGGATTGATTTTATCTCTCAACGGAATATAAACGGACCCGTGAGAACCTCAAAACTCCGGAGGCGGAAATAGTCACAAACTGACCTCTCTCGCCGTCGAAGACCCTCTTCCATCGTTTCTCGTCGACCGTTATTAATTAAAATGATACGAAACTAGCCTTTTTAATAGCTGTCGTCAATTTTCCCGCTGCGTCGCCGTCGCTTCAGATGTAAATCAGTCGGAGAGTGTATTCGGGAAAAATTAGGAGGACACGGTCGGTAATAATGATGTCGCAAACTCGACCGCGTTTTCGTGTTCTGTAGTCCTTCATCCCTGGAGAAAAACACCGTGAGAGAACTCGAAGGTTGCTAAATTGAACGTATTTAACAGTTGCGTGGCGTGCTTTGCTCTATATCGATTGATTCGACTTTTAAACCTATGGAGAAGGATTGATGAACAGGGTGTTTGCAACGAATACCTTAAGGATCGATACTTTACCACAGCTCCAAATGGGGCGATATCGATAATCGATCATTCATGCTTCGCCGCTGGCTTAAAATTACATGGAACTTGATGCAAGGCGCACTTTCTTTGTCAATTTTACAGTGTTACTGTTCGGATGACCGGGTCCACCCAAATGTCCCTCATTCTGTTGCATGTGCGCATAAAATGGACGTATTTATGCCAAACGGAACTATGTACATCATGACGTGAGTCCTGTTATGTATATATCCTTATGGGTCTCAGGGCTCATGTCTTAATGCACATTATAGTTCCGTATGGCAGAAATACGTCCAAATATGTATGGATGGCCGAAGTGAAACCCCCATTTCTTTGTTAACGGCGTTGCAGACTTCCTGTCATACTTTACTTTGTCTCTGGAACAATAAGCAAGGGGCCGTCCCTAAAATAAGTAACGCTATAGGAGGAGGGGGGTCGAGCAGTGCGTCGCGCCATTTTGTTTTTACGTATCAAAAGATACGGACCTTCGTCACAAAAACTTCACTAGGAGAGAGGGGACGTATTTTCTTGAAAAATGCCCTGATTTTCCCCCTTTTTTTGCAGAATATCTATACTACAAGCTCTCAGGCCTTCTGAATATTCATTTTTAGTAACGCTCAGTTGCAGTTTGGTAAAATTTCAAGCTTAAAGTTGACTTGTTTCTTTTCGAAAAATCAAAAATGAGCGTAAATGTTGGATCATCGGAACACTGCCGCGCTAGGGAAGAACGCCGTATGAACATTAGAGACTCGCCAAATTTCCTTCGATAAAATGTTTATGTATGAGGAAAGTCATAAATATTTTTCCTTGAAATTTTCAGAATCTCTACAGCAAACCACGAACAAAACCCTGTGAAAAATTGGAGGAGAAATATCCACAGATTTTCATGAAAATTCGTGATTTGTGGAAGGAAATTTGGCAACGCCTGATGGCTCATACGGCATTTTTCCTTAGCACGGCAGAACGGAGATCCGCACTTTGTCCTTTGACATCCAAGGAAAACATTAAGAGCTGAAGTTGGAGATGGAGTCCTGTCGCAGGAAACGTTTGCATGGCACGACATCATCAGGTAGTTTTGATTTATGGCCGCGGAGGTGAGGTTCATGAACTCAGAAGCAGCGCTGGGCACGATCCCGCAACTCCGCGACCAGGAAACAAAAAGTCGTAAATCGGAGAGCAGAAACCTGGCCAATAAAATACGTCGATTACGGGCGCAATCGCCTTGTCAACTTACGCACATTTCTCGATCGCAGTTATTCCTCGCGACGCTTATTAAAACGAAGCCAGGCAGCGCTAATGTCAATCGAGCGTATTTAAGTCGAAAGGAAATATACCCGTCCTGGCATGAGCCCTGAGATGCATATAAGATGACGTTAACGACAAGGCCCACGTTAGAATGGATATAGTTCCTTTTGATTCAAAATCATCCAATTGTTCTATTGACGGAAATCGCATTCGCTCTCGCGCCGTCCAACTGCTGCTTCGAATTGAAATCGATTGATCGAATGATCGATTCTGCCCGAGTTTTATACTTTAATCACGCACGTAGTAAGAAAAACTAGCCGAAATTCTGTGTTGATATTGGAAGTAGTACACGAAGTAGCCCATACGTGCTGCAACAACGAGCGACGAACTTGCGAGAACCTTGGGATAATCTGCTATAAATCTGCTAAAATCTGCGACAATGCATGAAAAACTTGCGACACTCCTGCCACAACTACTGATTACACTGCGATTACCTTTTTTTCAAAGTTTGAATATATTCCCATTGAGTGGAACTGATTGACACTGGAGTATTCTTCCCTGAATGAGCCGCGCTCTAAAGTCACAGTGGTATAATTAATGAAACTATCTAAAGAGTGTGAAAAAGCCGCGCAAAGTGTGGAGTGTGTATTTGGAACGTTTTCAAGGCTTTTATAATTTTTCAAGCGTTTCTTTCAGAAGAATCGACTTTCTTTCCAGATGCGGCAAAATTTTGTGACCGTCCATCCATTGTGCCCATGGGAATACGTGCTTGGACCAGAGAACATGCCTTTTGGGTTTTGACAATGACGTGGCATGCATTGCGATATATCGACTGATCTGCCATTCAAATCTATGGCAAAGGATCGATAAACAGTGCGTCCGCAAGGAACAGCTTTATAGTCGATTCTTTATCACAGCTTCGAATGTGGAAATATTGATAATCGATCATTCACTCCTCGCCACTGGGCTTTGATCAATTTTAATTACTCGTTCGCTGGGACCTCGATTTTTCATGGGCACAACAATTAAAACAGCGGAGCGAAGAAGGAATGAGTTCTCCATGAGGCGATGATAAATTCACTTATCTGTCGCCATTAATTCGAGTCTGACATAAATCAAAACATAACGACTGGCGTGACTCATTAGACGCACTTGATCGTATTTATGCTGAAAGGAACTACATGCATCGGGTTCGAATGTAACATAGTTCTTTTTAGCATAAATACGTCCACTTGTCGCACAACGGGACTCGGACAATTGAAATGTACATTTAGGAGCCTCACACAAAATAGGTTATACGTCATTGTTTTAAAATTTTGGTTTCCTTCCCCGGGTGACACTTTCAGTTTGAAATAAATTAAAACGGCATATTGACCATTCATGACGTCTTGGGTCTGTAAGTACTAGCATAAGCGCAGTGGGCAGGCCGAGCAAATTTGGAAAAGTTTGCATTTTTTGGTACAAATTTTTTTCTTCACCTCCCTACGATTGAATCAGTGGGAACGAAAACACACCAACTCGGAAAAATGAAAAGAATCAAGACACACACGAAACCGAACAGGACAAGAAGAAATGAGTCTAAGAAAGAGATTTTTGGTGCCGAAATACAAGCATTTAGGGGCATTTTAAAGGTCCAAGGTGGAACAGATGCGCTAACTTCAATGACTTCTATAAAAATTGGCCGTCTCTTATGAAAATTGAGTAATTTCGAGTTACCAAGTTGGTGTGTTTTCGAACTCACTGATTCAATCGAAACACCTAAGGGAGCGCTTATAAATCACGCAACGCACTTTTTTTTATATTTTTTGACATGTTTAATCGCAAGCGTCGATGAGATGTAGCCCCTCCTCTTGTAACTTATTGTAAAGTACATGCATACCAGAGTTGCCAGATTGGGCGATAAAATAAGGATTTTTAAATGGGTTAAGTGGGATAGTGCTGATATTTTAGCATTATCTGGTAACAACGATGCATATTGCATACCCTCATCTCCTCCCAGAAGTGCGTTCTGTCATTTTTGAATACTCGTCAAAGAGACTCTCTTTCATGCCCCAATACCTCCATGGGAATTTTTAAGAACTGGTACACCCTTTTTTTCGTTTAAATCACTGGCGTGGCGGGTTTTGCCATAGATTGATCTTTCATTTAAACCTATAGAAAAGGATCAATTAACCAGGTGTTTGCAACTTACACGCTAATAATCGATTCTATACCATAGTTTCAAAAGGGAAAATATCGAAAAGCGATCGTTCACGCCTCGCCAGATTTAAATCTTTGTAAGTGAAGCAGTCCATCTCGACGTACATTTTTTTTCTTACTCTAAGACAGTAGACGTTTTTAAGACTTTTTATTCCCCGTTGTATGGTGTATAATTGTACACCTTGAAATCAAGTAATCCATTCACATGCCTGAAAACGCTTTCTAGCCCCCCACCCGATCCTCAACCAATGGTTGTGGAAAATTCTCGGGGTTGTTATTGGAAACTTAAGAAGACCGGGAAAAATTTATAAATATATAAAAGTCCACTCCTAAGCCAAGTAATACGTGAGGTCAAATTTGCATGGAACTTTGAATTACTTTGTTCCATCGCTCGGGGAGGTTTTTCAGAAGAAAGGAGGAAAGCGAAACCGATGAATAAACTAACAAACAAACAAACAAATAAATAAATAAATTAAAGCCATTGGCGACCCGCCCTGTTAGTCACTTTAACTCACACTTGCTCAACTTGTTTACACGGACGATGGGGGGGGGGGGGATTGGCGGTGATTTTACAAGTGTAGCCAAAGAGTGGAGCGAGTGCATAACAATTATTAGGCGTGGAGCTTTGGCTTAATCGCGTGGTTGCCAGTTTGAGCTGAACCAAGTCCGAAATTTCTCGACTCACCTACACTGCCGTGCTAAAGGAAAACGCCGATTTTTGAGCCATTTTCTATGAGAAATAAATCTTCTTTTTGCTCCTGCTGAAGTTCCCTACAGGCCCATGCTGAGTGAACCAATCAGAGAGTGGCACACACGCAGCAAAACTCTTCCTCAATAGGTGCTTATTGTACCTTTTCCTTTAGAATCTGGCAACGTTGCTAAATCGCGTTCATGCTTCAGGTGGCCTCGCGGCGCGGATGCTGCCTCGCGCATGCAACGTTATCGCACGTTCCCGATTGAAAAACGCCTCTGAAAAATCGCCCCAGGCGCCTGAAAAAGGAAAAGCGATTTTAAAATGAGGTGACGTAGGAAAGGTCCGCGGCTGAGCACCGTTATTCTTCGAGGTATTGCCATTCACCCTTTGCAAATATTTAGAATAATAATTCCTGTCGGAACAACCTCCAAAACTTTAATTCATGAAAAATTTGCTGAAACTCTTCAGAAATCGTTCAGAAAATGAAATTACTTCAGGAAAAAAATATTTTCAATAAAAATCGTTTTATCAGCTATTTTTGAGTCGTTCTCTGGTACAAGAATATCCTGAAAATAAGGGTCAGGCGAGTTTTATGTTATTCAAAAGGATCAGGAGTTTTCTTGTGACTCCACAACTGAAAAAAGAAAAAAGAAAAAAAAAAAAAAACTCATGGATCCAAAGACAATTCCAAGACAAAGTCCAGATTTGAATTTCTGTTGTATATTGTGTTTGTTTTTGTTTGTCTTATTCGTAATGGTGCTTCAAGCACTACGTGAATAACACAGCCGAAAGAAGGAGAGATGTGTTCGGGCCCCTTTTTTAACTTTTCTCCCAAATCTGAACGACACCTCATTGGCAGCATATAGCAGAGCATTGTGAACTCACGCTTCGCGTCATCGCGCCTTCAATTTTTCAGATGCAGCACGGACGTCCATCAAGTACGAATAGTTGTATCTTTGCGCCGCCGTTAATGCGCATTCTTTCCTCGCTTTATTTCCATATTGTGTTTGTTTGCGTTTGTCTTATTCGTAATGGTGTTTCAAGCACTACGTGAATAACACAGCCGAAGGTAGGAGAGATGTGTTTGGGCCTCTTTTTTAACTTTTCTCCCGAATCTGAGCGACACCTCATTGGCAGCATATAGCAGGGCCTTGAGAACTCACGCTTCGCGTCATCGCGCCTTCAATTTTTCAGATGCAGCACGGACGTCCATCAAGTACGAATAGTTGTATCTCTGCGCCGTCGTAAACGCGCACCCTTTTTCTCCCTCCACATCCATATTGTGTTTGTTTGCGTTCGTCCTATTCGTAATGTTGATTTAAACTAGAGCAGGGCATTGCGAGTTCACGACTCACGCCATCGTGTGTTACTTTTTTCATATGCAATCCATCTTGCGAGAATAGTTGTATCGCGTTTACACTTTAGACGTCTCTTTCTTTTGAATTTTGAAATAAATTAAGGTTAAGTTTGCCCGAGATATTCTATGGTATGTCCAAATCAATAATCATTTTAAAAAGGAAGAAATATGTTTAAAGGTCTCTCAAGAGGTCTATAAAGTGTGCGTATGTCTAAAAATCGAACCGGCTATCGCTTCTACGGGAGTTACACATAGCAAATGATTGAGGGGGATGATAAAGCGCCTGTATATCAACAAAAAGGTGACAATTTCACAGAAAAGTGTTTACGCTTCAGAAAGTAGTTCTTGGACCTCTGTTCACCACTATCATGCGTAAAAGCACCTCTCCTCACTCCTAACTCCCTCTTCTTCCGTTCATTTAAGACATTTTTCACATGTATTCTCGGTTGTAAATTTTTCCTTCTTCTTATTTTGCCATCTGTCAGAGGGGCGCGTTTTTGGCGCGCCAAGGGGGCGTATCTGCCAATGGCAGATTGGCCTTATGGCCAGTCCGAGCCTGGGTTTGTATACAGTGGTCCAACTTTGGGGCTCCATGACAGCCGACCAATCAGAGAGCGGTGTACTTTTTCTGTAGTAAAAGGATTGAGATGGCAATACTCGCTCATATACAGGTCCCAGCGTGGCCGACCGCAAAATTCGGGCCCAGATCCGTCCAAATTTCCAACAAGTAAAACAGATTTAACACGGATTTAACCACGTCGCGGCGATAAAAAACAGAGGTCCGCGCGTGGACTTGCGCGATCATTGCATATGACAATAATGAATCGAACGACCGGGGAAAATCGATCGGAGACGGGGTTTAACCAAGGTCCTGCAGATAGGTCTGTGTTTGCGGCCAGCGATCAAAAGCCAACGCGTCGTCGCTCACCACATTCACTACGATACTTACGATACTTTAAGATATGTTCGAGAGGCGACAGTCAGATTCAGGGGCCGCAGCCAGGACAAGTGTAAATAGATCCTTGGTCTCCTTTTCAGAGACCGACCTCGGGCATGGAAATTGGTCCTGGAAAGGGGGCTTCAACAAGCGAAAAAACGATTTGTGTCTACTTGGATCAAGTTTATCAGGAAGGAACCAAGTTTTTTAGGGAAGATTGTGATTACTTCATGTCATTTGGAGTTTCGTTTTTAATTCTCACAAGGATTAATTAAAGGGAATGCCCTAATTAATGTCTATTATTCCCAGGAGATTATTGGATAAATTTAAATCCAAAATTTCTTGATTTTTCTTCCGATCTCATAATGAAAAAATCAGAAAAATCTAGAAAAAAACAAGTGTGCAAAGTGTGTGTTTCACAAGTGTATTCTTGTAAATCATTGATTTGTTCGAGTAAATTTTGCAACCTTGGAATAGAGTTACGTTTTTTCGTGCGGGCAACGACGGATTTCAATAATCACCCCAAAGGGCCGTCCCTATAAATAACGTAACGCACTTTTTCAGCATTTTCAGCCCCCTCCTTCACCCTTGTAATGCTTTTGTGACGTAGGTCCCGAACTCTTGAAACGTGAAAACAAATTGGCGGGACGCACTCCTCGACCCCCCCCCCC